>QLPI01052003.1:0-26392 GCA_003314275.1 Chroogomphus rutilus
ACCTTGGAAAATCAATTTGTATCAAGGAGGTATCCTGTATCAAGGAAGTCTACTATACTGTAGAGGAATGTGAAATATAACTTGTGCTACCATTTTCATAGCTATGGGATGAATGGTTATTATTTTAACTGCGCGTATGCAGATATGATCTTCACATGGCATCAGGAAAATCTAAATTTCCTGAAAAACAACTTAAAAAGACTTAAACATTTTAAGGCATTTTAAATCATTTTAAGGAGTCAACCTTCCTTAATCAGCCTTAAAATGACCTTATATTGTCTTAAAATGCCTTAAAATGTTTAAGTCATTTTAAGTCATCTGTAAGGAAATTTAAGTTTTCCTAATGTGTGCTAGGACCCCTGAAAATAAGGGAGGAGTTTCGCTGGGCTCGAACGGCGAAAAGTTCGCACACAGAAATTGGGTCAGGGAAAATGATTTGGACACAGACAGACCTATCCCAAAGGAGCAAAATTTCATTTGGACAGAGAACAAATATAAAAATCTGCCTAGGCCTCTCTCTAATCGGTTTCTATGTACAGTTCCATGTAAAGACAAGACAAGACAAGTTGGACAACTAGAGGTAAGAACATGCAAGAACCATGCATACCTCACTCCTTTTCCTTCCACCATGAGTTTGACTCTTTGCCTGGCTGACCATGATGCTTCCTCTTCAGGTTAACCTCTTCCATGAGCTCTGAGTCTGTGCTCACATCTGAGGTAGGGGGTAATGTTCCCTTGTCACTGAAAGCACTGAATGTAGGACTGCTAGGAGTGGCAACACTTGACCAGGTCAAGACACCCTCACCCATATCCTCAGCTGTGTCCTATCTTTTAAATCTGCATGTCAGGCACTTATTAAACAGGATTCCAAAGGGTTCCATGGTTTTCTAGAGGATTCTGCAGGGGATAGGATGTTCCATAGATGATGAAGGGTTGTGGGTCAGATTATCATAAAGGGTGGAAATGATGGGTGCCAGACAATGAAGTGCTGGGACTTAGGCTGGCGGTTTACTTGTGATGAAGGCTTGGATGACTAGTCATTGTGGGAGTTCACAGTCAGAGGGACTTGGCTTCAACTTATGTGTTACACCCTCCTTGATCATCTGTCCCTAATTTCAGAAAGTCAGAGAATACAAGCATGGACAGAATTAGGCTGGAAACTAAGTCAGTGTCATGGTCTGTGCCCCCTAAATTCAATCTAACTCAGTGTTATGAACCGACTCAGACCACTCTCCGAAACACTTTCCACAAACCCGACTGGAAAACCACGGCGTCTGACCCCGACACTTTCCACAACTTCGGAAAACAAGGTTCCGCACTTAGACAACCTTAAACCGACGTGTACCTTGCCCCTTGTTCTCAACCCCCATTTAGACCTTTGTATTTTTCCCGTCCCATTGTCTTTAGATAATACAAGGACACACATGTATATAAACCACTAGTCGACTGGACTATTCGCCAGTACGAATATCGAATTAGTTCTGCATCATAGTTCCGATTCAGTTCCGGTAACTTTCTAACTTTCCGAAATTAGGGACAGACGATCAAGGAGGGTGCAACACATAAGTTGAAGCCAGTCCCTGCAACCTTGCACCACTCGAACAACTAGTTGATCTACCTAAACCGCGAACAGTCCAAAACCCCGCGCACTTCTACCCTTCCATCCCTCTTCCCGAACCGACCTCTGTAATCCGAATACCCCGGAAACATGGAACTCCAAAGGACGTTGGGAATCCTCGGAAGCAATTATAGAACACTAGCTAAGCACCAGATACGCGATCTTAACAGTATATTCGTACTCACACTCCTGATTGTCATGAGAAACAAGACTCGGGCCTGACTCCTATGAAGCCTCACTAGGCCCTTCCTCCATCGCACACCCATTTCTCAGAACCACCCACCACCCATCGGATCCAAAAACCCCACACCTCAGAACCCCCTGGATCACCCTAGTAACGCGACAAACCTCGTCAGAGCAATCACATTACTAGCAAACAGCTTCTCCACCTCCAACAAAGCAACCCCTCCTATGCAAATCCGGAACCCGGAACCCTTCGACGGGTCCAACCCAAGGAAACTACAAGCCTTTCTAGTACAATGCAACCTAATCTTCCGAGATTGCCCTGATGACTTTAGTTCCGATAGCTCCAAGGTGACCTATACTTTGTCATACCTGACCGGGACCGCCCTAGACTGGTTCAAGCCTGCCCTTACCAATCATGATGAACCCTCCTGGTTCCACGACCACAATGAATTTGTCTCCGAACTAAGAAACAATTTTGGCCCCCACAACCCGGAAGGAGAGGCCAAAACTGACCTCGAGAAACTCCACATGCACGATGACCAATGCATCACAAACTACATGGTCAAATTCAATCCCCTCACCGCCTGCACATGCTGGGACGACTCGGCTCTCCACCACCAATACTACAAAGGCCTACCCGGAAGAATCAAGGACGAGATATCTAGAGTAGGGAAACCCCCTTCCCTAACACAACTCCACCTTCTATCATGAACCATCGATGCCCAATACTAGGAACGGAAATCAGAATATGACACAGAAACAAGCCAGACGCCAGACAAGCAACACTCGCCCAAACTCAGCACAGATGGAAAACTCACCGCGCAAGAACGACAGCGCCATCTTGAAAATGACCTCTGTTTCTTTTGTAGAAAGGAAGGCCACGTAGCAAAAGATTGCCCCAAACCCTCCTTCACAGCTGCCATGGAACGTGCTACCACAAAAAAATTCGAGAAAACACCAGAACCGACCACGGGAGGCTTTATGACCATCAACACACCAACAGAGCTTAGGCTCAATGCATCCGCCCTCTCAAGCCCCAATTCGCTGACCATTCATCTGACCTCTGACTCCCTGCCGGGCCACAGCCTGAAGACCTTCGTTGACTCAGGGTCAACACACTGCTTCCTCGATTCAGAACTAGTATTGAGACACAACCCCAAGCACCACGACATAACACCAATCCTGCTGAGACTTTTTGACGGCTCCTCGAACTCTTCGATATGCAAAACTGTCGAGCTCCCGATCCGGTTTTGTTAAATCTGCGTGTCGGCGCTTAGCTGGATACTTCTGGAAGGATTTTCAGAGGGTTCCGAATGGTTTCCAAAGGGGGGTTTGTATTCCGGGGACGGAGGGACTAAGGGTCGGAATTGGAATTGGAGCGGACGGAAGTCGGAAACGCCAGGGGTCTTGGGACTGTTCACGGTATAGGGTGATACGAGTGGTTCGAGGTCGCAGGGACTTGGCTTCAACTTATGTGTTGCGCCCTCCTCGATTGTCTGTCCCTAATTTCGGAGAGTCGGAAAGTTTACTGGAACTTAATCGGAAACTATGACGCAGAATTAAGTCAATATTCGTACTGGCGAATAGTCCAGTCGACTGGTGACTTTATATACATGTATCTAGTCTTTGTACTATCTTTTACCGAGTAAAGACAAGGGGGGGAAGAGAGTACAAGGGGCAATATAAAATGAAGAACAAGGAGTGAGGTAGGTACACGATGATCCTGCGCATTGTCTATCAAAGGAGCGGAACCTTGACTTCGGAATCTTTGGAGGTTCGGAAACACAGAACCTCAGAATGATGTATTGGACATCTAGAAATCGGTTATTCAGTCTTGAGCGATTGGAAAGGTCCCAGAAACGGTACGGGTGGTTGTGGGGTTTAATGTGGGTTTATTTGGAAGCATGGGCCATAACAGGTTTCCCCAAGGGGAACAACACTCCGTAACTTTCTTCGTAACTCCATTAGACTCAAGCTGCTCGGTAGTACTAGGACACAACTGGCTCACCTGCTTCAATCCGTCGATTGATTGGGCATTGGGTGGTATATCGTTCAACACTCCATCACCATCTGACCCCCCAAAACCACCAGAAACCATAGCCCCCACACGACGTCCTTCCGACCCTCTAAAGAAAACGCTTGTCGCACCCAAAGTTGCACTGGTCAATGCGGCAGCATTCGCCCACATCTCCAAGATGGAAGGAACCCAAACCACCCAAACCTTCCAGCTTCTCCTTTCCAATCTGGACAAAAACAAAGACGGTCCCATAGACCTAACCAATGTTCCAGGCAAATATCATGAGTTCAAAGGACGTCTTCAGTAAAAAATGAGCCAACACCTTGGCCCCACACCAGCCCTACGACTTAAGAATAGAAGTCGACGAGGGAACCTCCCTGTCATGATTTATCCACTCCTTTCTCTATTACTTGTTATTGGACTCCGCTACTCCGCCAGACTATATGTATAGTTCTTAGGTAATTAGTTAAAGCTCAGTCTTGAGCTGGTCAATACACCGACAAGTATCATTGCTCATTTCCCTCTTCCGCTCTCCAGTATTGAAGCTCTTGTTGTTGCTGACACTCCCCTCCCTTTGGTCCGATCTACTCCCTGTCAGAGAGTGAACTAAAATCACTGCAAGAATTCATAGACGAACACGTATCCATGGGCTTTATCCGTCCATCCCAATCACCAGGTGGAGCACCCTTCCTATTCGCCAGGAAACAAGACGGTTCCCTCCGACTATGTGTCGATTTCAGAGGACTCAACAAAATCACAAAAAAAGACCGGTACCCATTACCTCGCATTTTGGACCTACTCAACAGACCCTGCAAGGCCAGGATCTTCACAAAGATAGATCTACGGCATGCCTATCACCTCATCTGCATCCGAGAAGGGGACGAATGGAAGACCGCTTTTCGCACCCGATACGGATCCTTCGAATGGTGCGTTATGCCCTTCGGACTAAGCAACTCCCCGGCAGCCTTCCAATGCCTCATGAACGACATCTTCTCTGACCTACTTGACGTATCAGTGCTGGTCTACCTGGACAACATCTTAGTATACTCTGACAACCTCGAAGAACATAGGAAACATGTACATGAAGTGCTGAAGCGTCTCCGAAAAAACCACCTGTACGCCCGCGCTGACAAATGCCAGTTTCATGCCGACACCGTGGAATACTTAGGATACATCCTGTCCCCGAACGGCCTCACCATGGCTAATGACAAGATCAAAGTAATTCAGGATTGGCCAGAACTGCGCAAGGTCAAGGATGTACAGTCCTTCCTCGGATTCGCAAACTTCTACAGGTGCTTCATCTTCAACTACTCTGACATCACGATCCCACTAACCCGTTTGACACGGAAAGACACGCCATGGAATTTCACCGATAGCTGCAGGACATCTTTCGAAACCCTCAAAAAAGCCTTTACAATGGCCCCTGTGTTGAGCCAATGGATTCCTGGTTCCCGTCTCATTGTTGAGATGGATGCCTCCAACTATGCCCTCGCAGCCATCTTATCGACAGTCTCCCCTACGGACAACGACATACATCCAATCGCTTTCCACTCTTGGATGTTCACACCACCAGAGCTAAACTATGACGTGCACGATAAGGAGCTACTCGCGATCTACGAGGCCTTCAAAACTTGGCGACACTACCTAGAAGGGTCCCCCAACTCTGTTGACGTAGTCACGGACCATAAAAACCTGGAATACTTCTCAACAACCAAGCTCCTCACCCGCTCGCAGGTCCGTTGGTCAGAATTTCTCTCACAGTTCAACATGATCATCCGCTTCCGCCCCGGATGCCTTGGAGCCAAACCGGATGCACTGACTAGACGATGGGACGTCTACCCAAAGGAGGGAGGGAACAGCTATGCCACGGTCAACCCCCACAACCTCCAACCCATATTCACCACGGAACAACTGGTTTCATCCCTTCGGGCCACATCACTATACTTCCCTACGCTCCGAGCAGTCACGATAATGGACACGGAACGGCTTCATAATGACATTCCTACAGCGACCCGGAGCAACGTGGAAACATCGGGAAAGTTCGACAACCCCGACGGGAAATGGTCAGCCTCACCAGACGGCCTCCTCCTCCTTAACCAACGCATCTACGTGCCCGACAGCGGAGACCTCCACCTATGGGTCCTGCAGAACAAGCACGACCACCCCATCTCTGGACACTTCGGGCAAAACCAAACACTAGACCTCGTTAGATGGGAATACACCTGGCCCGAACTCCAAAAAACCGTCAAGTCCTACGTCAAATCCTGCGCAACGTGCATGCGGGCCAAATCGCAAAGACATCGGCCATACGGCCTCCTGAAACAACTGCCAGTTCCTACATGACCATGGAACTCCATCTCGATGGACTTCATCGAAAAGCTACCCCCGTCAGCTGGTTTTGACTCCATCCTCGTCATTGTGGACCAACTCACTAAGCAGTCCATCTTCATCCCCACCCACGACACCATCACAGCCCCTATCCTGGCGAAACTGTTTGTGCTCCACGTGTTCTCCAAACACAGAGTGCCATCGCACGTCACTTCAGACCGCGGAACGGAGTTCATGTCCGCCTTCTTCAGGTCCCTGGGAAAGGCCTTGGATATGAGACTGCACTTCACCTCTGGTTACCATCCAGAGGGCGATGGCCAGATGGAATGAATGAACCAAACCCTGGAGCAGTACCTCCGGGTATACTGCAGCTACCAGCAGGACAACTGGGCGGACCTCCTCCCGATCGCAGAGTTCGCCTACAACAACACCCCCAATGCCACGACCGGTATCTCTCCCTTCTTTGCCAATAAAGGATACTACCTGGACATCACTTTCTACCCCGAACAAGACCTGGCTTCCTCCAGGGCATGCAACTTCGCGGTAAATCTAGACGAGCTACACCAGGAACTCTGCGAAAACATAGCTGCCGCCCAACAACGGTATACCACCTCCGCAGATCGACAGCATGCCCAAGTACCAGAAATCAAGATCGGAGATCGAGTGTTCCTCAAATCGGACAACATCCGGACCACGAGACCATCCTGGAAATTATCCGAGAAATACCTAGGCCCTTACAAAGTCATAGCTCAGGTGGGACCAGTATCCTACACCCTCCGTCTCCTGAAAAAATGTGGTCGATCCACCCTGTCTTCCACATATCCATGCTAGAACCGTCAACCCCCAACACCTTCCCCGGTCGAACGATACCCCCTCAACCACCAGTCAAAATTGACGGGGAGCCGGAATACGAAATAGTGGAAATTCTGGATTCAAAGATCGACTGATGCCATGGCTGTCAACTCAGATTTCTAGTTAGATGGGCAGGGTACGAAGGAACGGAAGAAGAAACCTCTTGGCTTCCCGCAACGGAGTTGGCACACGCTATAGAAGTAGTCTCCGACTTTCACCACACGTACCCACTCAAACCGGGCCCATAGAGGCAAAACACTACCGACCGGATACCATAACTTATCGAACAATAAAGCCATTTTAATCATTCGAGCTAGACGCATATTAGAGGACAGGATCCTCAGACACTTCGCTGTCATTGGGAACCATGAACCCCATGAGTGGCACGCTCAACCCAGACTCCACCCAACCCTCAACTACCGATGACAAAAGGGACGAGAGACGCACAATCTGCATCATCTCCTCCAGACGGTTTTCCATTGTCAACGCCGAAACGTCCAAGCGACCCCCAGCCGCCTCCAAAGCACCCCGGGACTGGACCACCTCCTCCCGGACCCGGTCCAGAAGAGCAACAAATGTGGAATTCCGATTGAAAGTACCTGGGTCCTCCGACTCCGACAACGGTCCGCCAGGTACATCAGTAGACGCGGTCACAAGCCCCAGGTGTTGAACCCACTGGGCCGACAGCCGGGTCTCAAGATTATTAAGGAAGGGCTCCTGCTCGGAGCGACCACTGGAGATGCTTCTGGGAGGTTGAGGGATGGGGACTTGACCAGGCTCTTACAAGAAGAAGAGGTTATCTAAGAAGAGGAACATCCGAGGAACCCGCTCACCGGAAGGGAAACCATCTCCGATAGCATGAGCCCGAAGGACCGCCAGTTCATCCTCGATACTTCTCAAATGCCGCATGGCCCTTTCCAGGACCGCCTGGGAAACCACTGGGGACCCCCCATTCAGGAAGGATCGGGAGGAAGCCTCAGAATTTTCCGTCCATTGCGAACTTGTGTCATCCATTGAGGGAAAAGCTGCCAACCCTGAGGAACCCCCTTGTATAGGCAAACGAATACCGGCACCTACAAGCTACAAGGCACCCACGAACACTCCCAAGATCATATCCGCCTTAATCACCGCTTCAACGGACATAGGACCTCGAGGGCTCGGCCCTAAAGGGGGGATACTGTTATGAACCAACTCAGACCACTCTCCAAAACACTTTTCGCGAACCCGACCAGAAAACCATGGCATCCAACCCCGACACTTTCCACAACTTTGGAAAACAAGGTTCCACACTTAGACAACCTTAAACCGATGCATACCTCGCCCCTTGTTCTCACCCCCCATTTAGACCCTTGTATTTTTCCCGTCCCCTTGTCTTTAGATAATACAAGGACACACATGTATATAAACCACTAGTCGACTGGACTATTTGCTAGTACAAATATCGAATTAGTTCTGTGTCATAGTTCCGATTCAGTTCCGGTAACTTTCCGACTTTCCGAAATTAGGGACAGACGATCAAGGAGGGCGCAACACATAAGTTAAAGCCAGTCCCTGCGACCTTGCACCACTCGAATGACTAGTCGATCTACCTAAACTGCAAACAGTCCAAAACCCCACACACTTCTACCCTTCCATCCCTCCACCCGAACTGACCTCCGTAATCCGAATACCCTGGAAACATGGAACTCCGAAGGACGTTGGGAATCCTCGGAAGCAATTATAGAACACTAGCTAAGCGCCGGATACACGATCTTAACACTCAGTCGCACTACTGCCCCAACCATTTCCAATGCTTTTCTGGTAGTGCTATTTTGAAAAGATGATCCCCCACCCACCCATCCAAGACTCCACAGTCTCACAAACCCACAGTTCTGCAATCCCAAAGTTCTGTAATCCCACAGTCCTTGATCCTACTTTCTATGGTGGGCTCCTCTGGGGCCCCTGAGTAACTTGCTCCCCTTGTTTTTTTTTGTTTTCTGTTCACCCCCTTGTATTTTCTCCTCCCCCCATCTTTTGACTGGATAGTATAACAATACAAGGTAGTCTATATGTATATAAACCTCCAGTCAACTGGACTGTTCCATAGTTCAAATATCAACTTAATTTTCATCTTAGTTTTCTGACTTAGTCCCAACCTAATTCCAACTTAGTGTCTGCACTTATATTCTCTAACTTTCTGAAATAAGGGACAGATGATCAAGGAGGGCATAACACATAAGTTGAAGCCAAGTCCATCCAACTGTGAACATCTGCAATGACTAGTCATTCAAGTCCTTATCAGAAGTTGACTGCCAGTCTAAGTCCTGGTGCTTCATCATCCATTTTCTGTCACTTCCATCCCTACAATAATATGGCCCTTTGACCCTTGACCTTCCATTGTCTCATTGTCTATGGAACCTCCTTCCCCCTGTGGAATCCTTTGGAAACCCATGGAACCTTTTGGTATCTGTTTCATTAAGCACTTGACACTCAGATTTGACAGTATATTTGACCTCACACTCCTGATTGTCATGAGATGCACCATGTATGCATAAGCCTTACAGACAATCACCCAGGCCTCTCTCTACTATGCATCCATACCCCAGGATCCACCCATCACTGGACCCAGCATCCATACCCCTTATAACACTGTGCCCCCTCTAGAATCTCTGGAGTATCAAGCATGAATCTACATCCATGCTCAACCCTGACCAATCAGGACAAGCTGTTATGCGTGATGCTGCTGTTAGACTCAGAGCAGACCTGGGCTGCCTAGATGACATTGCAGAGGTCGGCCAAGGGTTACTACCAGAATATACAGGCCAATGTCAAGATCCCATACTACCTCTGAGAGTTTGAGAGCATATTTATAAAAGAGTCCTTCGATTGATTACTGGCCTGGAAGATCTGGGATCACGTGATAGAGCTAGAGCCAGGTTCAAGCCCAGTGAACTGTAAGGTGTACCCAATGTCCCCATTAGAGCAAGCCGAGCTAGATGTGTTCATCTAAGAAAATCTCAAAACTGGATGGATCTGGCCATCAAAATCCCCTATGGCTTCTCCAGTCTTCTTTATCAAAAAGAAGGACGGGGCCCTGAGACTCATACAAGACTATCAAAAGTTGAACACTATGATGGTGAAGAACTGATACCCACTTCTGCTCATCCCTGACCTGGTCAATCAACTGAAGGGGGCCCAGTACTTCACCAAGTTGGACATCCAGTGGGGGTATAACAATGTTTGGATCAAGGAGGGAGACAAGTAGAAGGCAGCCTTCTGGACCAACCAAGGGCTGTTTGAGCCCCTGGTGATGTTCTTCGGCCTCACCAACAGCCTGGCCACCTTCCAAACCATGATGAAAATGACATCTTTCAAGACCTTATCATAGAAGGAGTGGTGTGCATCTACATCGATGATATCCTCATCTACTCAAAGACCCAGCTCAATCACCGAGATATCACCAGGCAGGTGCTAGAATGGCTTCAAGAACACAAGCTCTACCTGCGAAAGGAGAAGTGTGAGTTCGAGAAGCTGAAAATTGAGTACCTTGGTTTGATCATCTCAGAAGGCAAGGTGGAGATGGACCCAGTGAAGGTCAGAGGGGTGACCGAATGGCTGACCCCCACGAGCCAGAAGGAGGTGCATGTTGGAGAATGATCTTATTCCCCTGCATTTGTGTTTTGTTCTTGCACTGTTGTTTCTCTCTTTTGCATTTGCGTTCTCTGGCGCTTAAAATAAGCGCCCATAACGACACACTGTTGCACACCTTTGGGTCTTGTCTTTAGCATCCATATTGACAAGCCCCAAAGGCCATTGTTGCTCTCTGTGTGTGACAGTTTCTGTGTGTGACAGTTAAGAGTCTCTAGACCTTCCCTGTCAACAGGTTATGGGCCCCACATCTTAATCGTCCCACACTGCAACACACACTTGTCCAATCCTCCTAAATTTTTGCACACACCTTCCTACAGGTTCCATCCACCTCCTGTCCAATTTTCAGCCTTATCTGTCAACATTTGACTTCACAAAACCCTTATCATGTCCAGGTGTCATTCTGCTCTTTTTGTCAAGCTTCAGATACTGACGGACTTTGGTACTGCCGAGGGTTGTTGGGCAGACAATGGCCAAGTCCTGCAGGCCAAGAGTAGTGGTGTTGGCTTCAACATACTCATGCATTGCACCCTACTTGCCGTGCATGCCACCAATTTGCAACAGACAGATACTCGGGGGGATGCTGATGATGCTGGCCCGAGTTGAGGACTTAACAGAGGGGAAGAAGGTAGAAGGGCCTAAGCCTAGTTGATCCCCAGAATGAGGAGATATGTACATGCATGTCCTACTTATATAGGTTAAGAAGTGACATGTGGAATAAGGAATGTGAGACAACAAGGGAGTGGCCGACTATAAAACAATGGGGCCATGACCGAAGGTAATACAAGGACAGGAAGTCCTGAGGTGAGATGGACCAAAGGGTGAGGATAAGGAGTGTGGATGGTGGATGTATCGAGCCGAGACCGGTGTACCAGGTGTTATGCAAGGGGCGTGAACACTTGGTCATGGATACAGGATGGTTGCTCGGTCGGCATTGCCGAGTTGACAGGTCTCGGTATGTGTACTTGACACTTTTCTCCTGTCACCCCTCCTGCTTTCATATCACCCTCCTCAATAACACCAACTATTCCCAGTGGAGAAGAGAGATGAGGGCTGTGTTGCAGAGAAAGAGGTTGTGGCAGATTGTCATTGGAAGGAGGGTCAGGCCTGTTGATGCTGTCAAGGCAGCCATTTGGGATGAGGATGCATCTATGGCAGCTGGAGACATCTTCTTAGGGGTTCAACTTGATCAGAGGGTTCATTTTGAGGGTATTTCTGAGGATCCAGTCAGGATGTGGTCAAAACTTGAGTTTGTACACCTCCAGGAGCCTTTTACCATTGCTTCTGCACCTATACAGCTCCCTGCTTCCCCAAACAAAGTTTTGTGCACTCTGCACACACCAGGGACATTCCCAGCACTCCGTCATCATTTTCTACCTGCAAACTTGAATTCTCAGCGTCAAAATTGCTCTCAGAAGCAATCTGCACCATCTAACATCATTGTGCACACCAATACTACCTTATCTGCTCCAATTTCAACCCCTGATGTTGAATTTGATGGAAATCCAAGTGCTGCATCATTTTCTGCCTTTGCACTCTCTTTCACACTGCTCCAGCTCAATGCTGAGTTTGATTGGATTGCAGACACCGGTGCTACATCTCATATGACTCCTCATCGACACTGGATACATAATTTTTATCCACTTGTCATTCCTATTCAACTTGCAGACCACCAAGTCATCTATTCTACTGGAGTTGGCACTATCCAATTTGCACCAGTGGTAGATGGTATTCGGAGGCACACTTTAGAGTTTACTCAAGTACTCCATGTTCCTGCATTCCCCAACAATCTCATCTCTGTCTTATACCTCACTCTCCAAAAGCAGTTCACTGTTACCATTGTCCATGATCGCATTACATTCACTCAGAGCAGAAACCTTCTCTTCACTGCCTCTATAAGCACTCACAACACTGCTCTCCTTGATGGTTCTACCATTCCTGTGGCTGAGTCTGTGAACTTTTCCAGCACTTGTGTCATGGATCTCTCTCTCTGGCATTGTCATCTTGCACATATGAACCTAGAGAGTGTCAAACGCCTTGTCAAGGGTGATCTGGTGGATGGTTTGGTGCTCAAATCACAGCAAAACCCTGATCCTATTTGTGAACCATGTCTTGCCAGCAAGCAACATTGGAATCCCTTTCCTGCTTCATCCACTCGTGCATCTAAGCCACTCGACCTTGTCCACACTGATCTCCATGGACCTCTCCCTGTGCGCACCCATTCTGGGTACAGATATTGGGTTCTGTTCATTGATGACAAGACACACTTTTGCTCTTTCCACCCTCTTTGCACCAAGGATGAGGTGTTTGTGGCATTCAAGCAATACAAGGCTTGGGCAGAGATACAGCTTGGTCTGAAGATCAAGTGTTTACGTGATGACAAGGGTGGGGAATACATGTCCAAGGATTTTCAGGATTTTACAGATCTACATGGAATTGAATGCCAACACACTGTTCGTGCCAGTCTACAACAGAATGGATTTACAGAATGGGCCAATCGTACAGCTGCTGAGGCCATTACCACCATGCTTGCTGAATCTAAACTACCTGCATCATTCTGGGGAGAAGCATTGGCTGCCTATGTCTACATCTGGAATCACAGTCCTGCTCATTCTCTTCATGACATCACTCCATTCCAGGCATGGTATGGCAAGAAACCATCTGTTCAACACCTTCGTGTCTGGGGCTGCACTGCCTATGTCCATGTTCAGAAGGACCAGCGCAAGGGACTTGAGTCACACACTCAGAAATGTGTCTTCATTGGTTATCCTCCTGGTATCAAAGGCTGGAAGTTCTGGAATCCTGACACTCGCAAGGCTCTAATGAGCAATGATGCTGAATTTGATGAGCGTGTCTTCCCTTTATCATCGCCTTCACCACATTTGCATCCTGCTCCAACTCCTGCACAGTTTATTGATGTCTCAGAAGATATGCCAGAAGTGGTTACAACTCACAACTAGCCTCCTCCTCCTGCACCAATCCCTGCACCGGTCCCTGATCCCCCTCCTTTGTGTCACAGCACTCGTATCCATCACCCTCCCAGAGAGTTCTGGAAGATTGATCATGACAAAATTCATAGCAAAATCTCTCCTGAGTCCAATGATGAGCATGAGCATGAGCATGTTGAAGAGGCAGCTGGCCTCATTTCTGTGTCATGTCATCCAGATGAGTTGCTATCTCCTTCTGCTGCCATGGAGTATGTCTTCAAAGTCAGTGGGATAGAGCCCAGAACACTTGCAAAGGCATTGAAGTGTCCTAATGGTCAGCTTTATCTTGATGCTGCTATGGAGGAGATTCAGACATTGGTGACAAATGGGACTTGGGAACTGGTCAAGCTCCCTGCTGGTCATAAAGCTGTTGGCTCTCCTTGTGTGTTTAAGGTCAAATGTCGTCCTGATGGTTCCATTGAGCATTACAAGGCTCGTCTTGTAGCCAAGGGCTACAGTCAGCATCCTGGACTTGACTACACACAGACATTTGCACCCACTGCCAAGTTTACTGCACTTCATGCCATTCTGGCCATTGCTGCCATTGAGGACCTGGAACTTGAATCCCTTGACATTTCTAGCGCTTTCCTGAATGGTGAAATTGACACAGAGGTCTATCTTCAGCAGCCTGAGGGATTTCACCAGGGTGGACCAGATCATGTTTGGAGACTTCTCAAGGCACTCTATAGACTCAAACAGTCCCCCAGGGTGTGGAACAAGAAGCTGGATACCGTCTTATATGAGTTAGGCTTCACTTGCATCAAGTCTGACACCAGCATCTACATCTAGCTCAGAGACAATGTCAAAATCCTAGTCCCTGTCTTTGTTAATGATCTCACCCTTGCTTCTAAATCTCTATCTGCCATTTCACATGTGAAGACAGAACTTGCAAAACGGTTCAAGCTGCGTGACCTCAGCCCTACTTCCAGCCTACTTGGCATTGAAATCACTTGGGACCGCTCACAATGACGTCTCTGCCTCTCACAGCGTCAGTACATCTCTGACATGCTTGATCATTACAACCTTGCAGACAGTGCACCTGTCACCACACCCATAGACCCAGGTCTCAAATTGTCATCCTCCATGTTCCCTACAACTCCTGAGGAGATTGCTGAGATGAAGAACATTCCCTATGCATCTGCTGTTGGCTCCATGATATATCTGTCAGTTGCAACTTGCCCTAACATTGCCTATGCTGTTGGAGTCTTATGCTGGTTCAACCAGAACCCTGGCATGGCACACTGGAAAGCAGTCAAACACCTGTTTTGATATCTCAAGGGGACAATGGATTATCAGCTTGTTTATGCACCCTCACCATCAGGTGAACTTTTTGAGAGCTACACCAATGCTGACCATGCTGGGAACCCAGACAATGGCAAGTCTACCAGTGGGTACCTCCTCAAGATGGGCACAGGTGCAATCAGCTGGTCCAGCAAACTCCAAACCATAGTAGCCCTCTCCACCACTGAGGCAGAATTTGTTGCTGCTGTTCATGCTGGAAAGGAAGTGGTCTGGTTCTGGCAGTTCCTTGATGAACTTGGGTATACATTTGATTCACCCTCTATCCTTCAAATTGACAACCAATCTTCAATCTCTGTTGCCAAAAACCCTAAACACCATGGTCAGATGAAACACCTTGATTTGCCATTCTTCTGGCTTTGTGATGAAGTTGCAGGTGACACACTCAGTCCTCTGTTCATTCCCACTACTGACATGGCTGCTGATCTACTCACCAAGCCATTGGAGCGAGTTAAGGTGGAAAGATATAAGAAACTGATGGGGATTGAAAAGCATATGTGAGTATTGCAGTGGTAACTCATCAGGGGGGGTGTTGGGGTATAATTTTATTCCCCTGCATTTGTGTTTTGTTCTTGCACTGTTATTTCTCTTTTGCACTTTTCACTTTTGCATTTGCATTCTCTGGCACTTAAAATAAGCGCCCATAACAACGCACCATTGCATACCTTTGGGTCTTGTCTTTAGCATCTATATTGACAAGCCCCAAAGGCCATTGTTGTTCTCTGTGTGACAGTTAAGAGTCTCTAGACCTTCCCTGCTAACAGTGCAATCCTTCCTGGGGTTTGCCAACTTCTACTGACACTTCATCAAGGACTTCTTGCTCCATGCCTGCCCCCTCTTCGATCTTACTAAAAAAGGAGAAGCATGGAAGTGGGGAGAGAATGAGGAGATAGCCTTCTAGAAGCTCAAGGATTCTATCACCTCCACACCCATCCTGGCCATCCCAGATGACTCTTGGCAGTACTGAGTAGAGGCCAATGCCTCTGACTTCACCACTGGGGCCACCATCTCACAGCAATTGATGCATGGCACCCAATTGCCTTCTTTTCAAAGAGTCTGAGCCCAGTGGAAAGGAATTATGACATCCATGACAAGGAGATGTTGGCTACATCCAAGCCTTAGAGGAGTGGAAACACTTTCTCAAAGGGGCCCAGTATCGCTTTGAGATTTGGATGGATCACAAAAACCTGGAGTACTTCCAGACTTCCCAAAAGCTGAACTGGAGACAGGCCCGGTAGTCACTATATCTGTCCCAATTCAACTTCATGCTCTATCACAAGCCCAGTTGCAGTATGGGCAAGGCAACCACACTATCGAGGAGGCCAGACCACAGCTCAGGTGTGGGGGATAATGAGGACATAACCCTCTTGTAATCCAAGCTATTTCCAATATGGGCACTGGAAGGTGTGACCATGATAGGGTGTCAGGCTCCGGGAATGCCGAGGAGTGGCCAAGTCCTGCAGGCCGGGAATAGTGGCATGGCTTTAATGTGCTCGTGCATTGCGCCCTACTTCCCATGCATGCCACCGATTTAGGACAGAGGGATACCTGGGAGAGTGCCGAGAGTGTCGGCCCAGGTAAAGGACTTGGGACAGGAGAAGGGCGGACAAGAAGGCGTAAACCTAGTTGATTTCCAGAATGAAGAACCATCTACATACATTGGCTACTTATATAGGCTAATAAGTGAGATGTGGAATAGAGTGGTACAAGGAATGGAGAACAATAAGGTATGAAGAAACATGTGGAGGTATTGTCCACAATGATCAGGAATAGAACAAGGAATGTGGATAATAATAGAACAATGAAGTATGACCGAGAACAAAAGAGTGAGTGAGAATAGAACAATAGAGAGTGGCTGAACATAAAACAATAGGGCTACTGCCGAGTGACAACAAATGGTGAGTGTCCTGAGGGTAAATAGGCAAGGGGAAGGACAGGGAATAAAAGAATGATAAAGAATAGGAGGGTGGGATAGAGATAATGAACCAAATGATGAACCGAATGTACCGAGCTGAGGCCACATACTGGTGAGGGATGATATGGGTAAGGGTTGGTTGGTCGGTACTGCCGAGTAAATCAGAGCATGGTATTGTGGGCTTGACATAGGGGAAGAACAGGACCTCCTCCAGGACATCCGGAGGAAGCTCTGCAGCTCGGGCCCAGAAGACTCAGTAGCTAAGGCAGCTGCTGAGCTGAGAAAGGGACATGCAAGGTTTCCGTTCCAAATGACCCAGAGCTCTGGAGATGTATAGTGTCTCAGCACCACAACACTCGAGTCATGGGGCATGCCAGATGATTGAAGACAGTAGAACTGGTCTCTCAGAACTACTGATGACCACAGATGTCATGATACATGGGACAATATGTGAAAACCTACAATCTGTGCCCCCAAACCAAAGCCTGAAGGCTCCCCCCCTCAGAAGAATTAGAACTGCTCCCAATCCCTGGGTGCCAGTGGGACATGACCAGTGTGGATTTCATTGTCAAACTCCCTGAGGCATACGGGTACGATGCAGTCATGAACATTGTAGATTTGGTGAGCAAAAGAGCCCACTTCCTCCTGAAAAATACTACAATCATGGCATTGGGAGTGGCATGACTCTACCTTGTGCATGTGTGGAAGCTGCACAAATTGCCAAAAGGCAGGTGGTCTCTGACCGAGGACCACAGTTTGTCTCAGAGTTCATATGGGAACTTTACCAATTATTGGGGATCAAACTTGCAGCCACCACCATCCACCATCTCAGGGAGATGGACAGACTGAACGCATCAACCAGGAGCTGGAGCAAGATCTCCAAGTTTTTGTCAATAAACGACAAGATGACTGGGATAACCTCCTGCCAATGGCCAAGTTCCAATACAATAATCATGTGCACTTGGCCACCCAACAAACCCCATTCATGCTAGACACCACAGGCATCTGCACATGGGCTTCAAGCCAGATGAACCTGGGTTGCTCACTAAGACAGTCAATAAGTTCAAAGACTGGATGAAGAGGTTGTTAGAAGAGGCTAAGTCGGCCCTGGCGAAAGCCAAGGATGACATGGCTTGGTATTATAACCAATAGCGAATGTCAGTCCCTGAGTACCAAGTGGGAGACTGAGTCTTCTTGGACACCTCAGACATCTGGACAACTCGACCATCTCAGAAGTTGAGCCACCAGTATCTTGGCCCTTTCCTGATCCAGAAGAGAGTAGGCAGACACTTGTACTAACTCTAACTTCCACAGTCCCTGTCCCATCTCTACCCAGTGTTAAACACGGTCAAACTCACCCCCACTCCCAAGGACCTGATCTTGGGAAGACAGGCTAGAACACCCCCACCACCGGAATTAGTAGAGGGAGAGGAACACTATGTGGTAGAAAGAGTTCTGGATAGCCACCTAATGCAAGGACGATTATACTTCCTGGTGAAATGGCAGGGATATGGTTACAAGGAGAACACATGGGTAGCAGAAGAGGATATGGCAGCACCAGTCAAGATTTGGGTGTTCTATCAATCACACCTGGGAGTACCCCGACATATTTGGGCAGTGGCCTTCAAACCTCTAATATCTCGTGCTTTGAGGATGCAGCACTCTAGAAGGGGGGGGTGATGTCAGGGGATGACCCATCTATTTTCCTAAGCCAAGTACCAGTCACCCAGCTGGTAGACTGATATAGTCTACCAAAGTCTTGGCCCAATGGAATGACAACGACAGGTGAGAGACACACCTATGGAGAAGGGGCATGGGCAGTGGGAGTTGGGAGAACTTGACAGGCTTGTCCCTGAGGGCCAACGACCAACCAGCCTTCCTGTCAGGTACCAAGCCGAGAACCCAAGGCCCTGGGCCAGACTCCTAGGGTTGGGCCTACAGGCATTTGGAAGATCATACCACCAGAGCCAAGGGAAGGATAGTGTATGATAGGGAAGTGGTGCATGGATACAGGGTATATAGAGCATGAGACTTGCTGGCAATGGGGCTTAGGTTTTCCTCTTAGGATTTCCTCCATTGCTAGGCCCTGTGTGACAGTCCTCAGGTGCCACTAGGGTTGCCCTTACAAATATGGTCTGCCAAAGTCTTGGCCCAATGGAATGATAGCAGTAGGCAAGAGACACACACCTATGGAGGAGAGAGCTGAGGAGTGGGAGTTGGGAGAACTCAACAGGCTCATCCCTAAGGGCTGATGACCGACTGACCTTCCCACCATGTGCCAAGTCGAGAAACTGAGGCCCTAGGCCAGAGTCCTGGGGTTAGGCTTGTGGGCATTTGGCAGATCATACCACCAGGACCAAGGGAAGGGTAGCATATAATGGAGAAGCGGTGCATGGGTACAGGGTATATAGAGCATGGGACTCGCTGGCAATGGGACTTAGGTTTTCCTCTTAGAATTTCCCCCATTACTAGGTGAAGTCCCTTTCTCATATATATACAAGAGTAATTGAGACTTAGGATTTCCCCCATTGCTAGGCCCTGCATGATAGTCCTCAGGCACCACTGGGGTTTCCCTTACAGGAATGTAGAGTAAAGATCTATAGATTGTGTTAAGCCTCGGTAATGCCGATAGTGCAGATGAGAGTCAGCCAAGTCCTGCAGACTGGTCAAGGTGGCTAGGCTTCAACATACTCATGTATCGCACCCTGCTATTCTGTGTATGCTACTAATTTGGACAGAAGAAGGACCAGGGAGGGTGCCGAGAGGGTCGGCCCAAGTAAGGGACTTCAGACGGAAAGAGGGAGGACTAGAGGATGTGAACCAAGTCGATATTCAGAGTGAAGAACTATCTACATGCATTTACTACTTATAGAGGTTAAGAAGCCAGATGTGGAACAGGGTGACATAAGGAATGGAGAACAATAAGGTATGAAGAATCATGTGGGAGCATTGTCCACAGTGATCCAGAATAGAATAAGGAATGTAGACGAGAATAGAACAATGAAAATAAGATAATAGGAATGTGGCCAAAAATAGAATAATAGAGAGTGACTGAATATAAGACAATAGGGTCATGGCCAAAGATAAAACAATGGTAAAATGTCCCAAGGTAGAACTGGCCAAGAAATAAGGAGTTGGTGGGGTGGGATTAATGGATAATGAGTGGTGAAGAGTGGATGAGAAATAGAGATGGGGGATGTGGAGGACAAATGTACTGAGCCGAGACCAAAGTACCAAGTGACATATGTGTGGTTTTGGTCACTTGCACATATAACTAGGCTGATCGTTCAGTTGGCACTGCCAAGTTACTGGATACTCAGTATGTGCACTTGACAGATTGAAAGAACAAGAGAGTGAAAATACAAGGGGCTTGAGCAAACTTTGTGACCAAGCTACTGCAGGATCTGAATGGGATCTTGATGTACTTTTGTTTCAGGAAATGGTGAGCAGAGTTAAGTCGATCGGCAAGATAAGGGAATGGAGATTGAAGGTGTTTAGTAATAAAGGTCGGACAAGGTTATGACCAGTGAATGGAGGGTGTGATGTCTGGTCAGCAGGCTGAGAATTGGCAGCAGAGGTTGTATATACTAAGGGAGGCAAATGGGAAAAATGGACTGAGGATAAAGGCATGTCCATGTGATTCGAGTGGGGTTGTCCAGAAAAGGGAATGCCTCCATGTGGTTCAAGCTGGAGATAAGGGTGGATGTGATTTCAGCAAGGTTATGACACTTCTATAACCTATGTGATTCATCTGATAAGAGTCTGATGGTTTATAAACTGATTAACACTATGACATGATATTAGAGACCATGCATTAGCATGCCCAACTATTGAATTCAGCCTGTTCAGCCTAACTCTGCCCTCACTTGCCTATTCAACCATATACTCCTCAGCCCTCATTAAATGCACCTCGTGTATCTGTCTTAGCATCACATGTACCATTCAATATACTCCACTCATTTATGTCAATCCCCACATGCTCGCAAATCCATTTTCACTTCATTTACATTTAATATCTTCTTTATTATGTTCTACTCTACTTTTCTTATTTACAATTCTGTTCTATCTCTCATATCTGATCTGCTACTACATTCCTTATAGGGTAACTCCATTAGGAATCAGGGTGACATGTCACCCCTCAATGTCACAGAGGAAATCAAGATTGGGATATAGTATTCTGTTCTCGCTTTTCATAATCCTCAGACTTTCTTATCTATTATAGGAATCTAGTCAACTTCTGGTAGGTTTGAAAATAGTATAAAGATCTTGTACATTCAGTAGTTCAGTCATTGGTCAGATAATCGACTAAGATTTCAACTAAGTTTCCTTCAGTTCATCTTAGACTTCATTTCTGCTCTTACTTTTACAAAATTAGGGTCTAGTGTGATCTGGTGGGTACAACACACAATTTGAAGCCTAACCCTACTCCAAACCTCACCATTGCTTCGACCTTGGGAGATATTACTTTTATTACATTGTAATACATGAGAACCTTTCCCCATTTGTAAGGTAGAAGACAAACTGTTTCCGCTAGGGTCATGTGACTCAAATGTCACATCCACCATTTTGCACAAGGATCTTGCAACATTGACAAAAAAATTACTCTTAGACCACAGATCAATGGCATAGAACTATATGTACATAGTCTTGGTTTTTCTTTTTGAAAAAAAATCACTACTGCAAATGTAGTATATCCAAACTTTCAAACATCTTTACAAAATTCATAATCACATTTTTAAGCAGTCTGATGCTGTCAAAAGATTTTTGGTCACAAAATTTTGGTGCTGACATAAGCACCTATATAAGGAAATATTCCTTATATAGAAAGACATTCCCATGGGTCAGGTAGAGGATATATGATTCTGCTAAGGTCACGTGACTCAAGTGTCATATTCACCATTTTGCGGCAACATGCCAGATACTATTTTAGCTAAGTTGGACAAGGCTGATATTATATAGTGTATCTCAATCATTATTTCCAAAAAAAATTGCCATCCTCTGTAAGGTAGCAGACAAACGGTTTCCGCTAAGGTCACATGACTCAAGTGTCACACTTGCCATTTCGCACAAAGATCTGGCAGCATGGACAAAAAAATTATTCTGAGACCACAGATCAATGGCATAGAACTATATGTACATATTGTTGGTTTTAATTTTTGAAAAAAATCACTATTGCAAGTGTAGTATATCCAAACTTTCAAACATCTTCTCAAAATTCATAATCATATTTTTTAAGCAGTCTGACACTGTCAAAATTTTTTTGGTCACAAGATTTTTGTGCTGATATAATCACCTATATAAGGAAATAGTCCATATATAGAAAGACATTCCCACAGATAAGGTAGCAGATATATTCTGCTAAGGTCACATGACTCAAGTGTCATATCCATTATTTTGCATATGGATCTGGCAACATGCCAGGTGCTATTTGAGCTGAGTTGTACAAGGCAGCTGATATTATATAGTGTAGCTGAATCATTATTTCCAAAAAAAATCACCATCCTCTGTAGCAGAATGCAAATTTTTTTTCAACAACAAAAATTTTTGCACTTGTGACCATAACTGTCACATCACATGACCTTAGCGGAAACCGTTTGTCCGCTACCTTAGCAGAATACAAATTTTTTTTCAATGATGAAAATTTTTGCATCTGTGACTGTGACTGTCACATGATATGACCCTAGTGGAAACTGTTTGTCTTCTACCTTATCTTCCCTTGTTCTTGGTCACTATAGTATAGTAGACTTCCTTGATACAGATTTCAGTCAAGCTCAATTTTAGCTCAAAATTCTGTAGATTAAATTTTAAAAAAATTATATAACAGTTAAGAAGTGTCTTGAGAACATCTTTGCTCTATATTATGGGGGAAAAAAAGCTGTTGTTGCAGCAGAGTAAACTTTTTTGTGCAACAGGTCAAAATGTCATGCATAGGGGTCCTTGATACAAGTGTGACACCTAATTCTCCATGTGTGGAATTTGCGGCCCGGTGTGATTGGTCATCCATTTCTTTATATTATTAGCATGCCACATGTCACACTTTGGTAGCCCCAATATCTTTGTGGTCAGATTAAGATCAATTTAGGTCAAATCTCACTTGGAGTTTTTGTAATTAGCAATAGAAGATGAATAGCTTCCCTAATGTGAACACCTTATGACAAAACCTCTCAGAAAAAGTGAGCAATCACTGATTTAAGATTATATGTATCAAAATTGAGTAAATTTTAGATGAAGATAAATTCCTTTTGAATGCAATTCTTCTCCCTCCCTTATGTGGTTTGGCTTAAATGTTGCTTATATATAGTAGATTGTTTGTGAAAAACACTGTATCACTGAAATGAGAATAGACCTTGGAAAATCAATTTGTATCAAGGAGGTATCCTGTATCAAGGAAGTCTACTATACTGTAAGCCCTACTGGAATTTGAAATATGTACTAGTATATAATATGCATATAACATAGAAGTTCAGTAGTCTGATAATCAACTTAGAATTCGACCAGGCAAACCTTGCTCAATCCTTGAGCTTTCATTGAAAGGTTTCTACAACCTCGCTCCACTCTGTACCTCTGCCTGAAGTTAGAGATACGATGAGATTTTGAAGGTGCAGCACATAAGCTGAAGCCAAGCCCTACCCTGAACCTCTGCAAAGTTTCAACCTCACTGAGATATATGCACTAAGAACATCGCTGCTTGCATTCTTAACAAGAAGCAACATAACACTTTAATAACACTTTATCTTTCTTTCTGATTTTCAATACTCAAGTAGTTTCATTTATATCTTTTTTTTCTGGAATTTGCACAGTGTAACAAGTTATGTTTGATTCATGGTCTTTGACTAATTGTCTTACTCCTGGATATGAGGTCAATTTTAATTTGAATTTTTCCTGTTAGGTTGATTTTCTTTTAAATTGAGGAAGAACCTGAGACCAATTAGAGGGGTTTGGGAGCTGTAGTGGGTGAATCATGCACCACCAGTACCTGTATATCATTGGCTTGCCTGTCTGGAAATTGAGAATGAAATACTCCCTCAGACCAAATAAACTAAGATAGTTGCACCAAAAACTAAATGGAGATGGTCAAAGTCATTGTTTCAACTTTCCTTTCGGATAGACGTTACACAATGATGAATACGACTTTTTAATTCGCAAGAATAGTAGTATTTTCTAATCCTTGAAACGATAAAAAAAATTTAAAACGAACTCTACATACCCCCGATAGATAGATAGCATAGAGACTGCTGCAACGAATTGCCACCGATTGCCACCACGCAATGCAACGCAACACGCAACAGGACATGGCGAGGAGGGGATTGGAAGATTTTCAATTTCATTTTCAAGCGTGCGAGGTGGGTTCCTCTGCAAGAACGCGTCAACGTACTCTGTTTTCTTGTTTTCTAAAAGGAGGAGTGCTCAATCAATATACTACTCGCAGGCCCAGAAAAAGAAAGATCAAGGGAGAGATGATGCTGCTAATCTGCTCTGCTCTCGTCGAGCTACAAAGATGGTCCGATCGTTCGAGAAGGAGAACGCATCGTAACCTTTTGTAGAAAGAAAGAATGAATAGCCACCCCAAGAGCATGGACAGCAGCGGAGGATCGGGAACTACTCGCGGAAGTATCTATAATAATATAAATGAAGAATATCTTTGGTTAATATAAGCGCTTAGTGCATCTAAACCAAAAAAAAAATAAAAAATAGCGATGCTCAAAAATGTGTGGGTGGGAAAAGATACCATAAAATCCAGCGAACAATCTATTTTTAAACATTTTAAAACAAAGGATCGCCCCCCTGAATAGTGTGTGCAAAAATTCAGGCACGCGCGCTTGCTTGCTTGCTATCATGCGTCATGCGCGGCCGGCCGGCAAGAATCGCTCATCGGCTTCATTATGGAAGGGGGGGGGGCGGGGAAAAGCTATGCAGTTGGGGGGAAGCTATGCAATTGGGGAAAGCTATGCAGTTGAAGAAGCAGTGGGGTAGAATCATAACATGATTGATTGTTGAACTGGTGTATGTCTACGATGGGAAGAGATCCGCGGGAGAGAGAGAGGGAGAGAGAGAGGGAGAGAAAGAGGATTCAGGCAGATGAGGAGCTGCAAATGACGAGTAACTTTTAGTATACGTAGTCGGATGCTTTCGGACATTACTGTAATATGAACATGAACTATGAACTTTCAACTGCCGGAAATTAGTTTGCTTTGTAAAAGATATATACATGGTCCTGACTAGCGATTTGCCACGCAATATGACTGTAGACATCCTTTTGAAGTGTTTTGAAGAGTCATTCGACGTGTGTAGTATTTCACGAGCTAGGTGATTAGAATGAAGTGTGTTTGAGAAGTAATCAAGTGTTTTGAGAAGTTGATTTGAAGGAAACGATGACTTGCTTATTTAAGCCACATCAATTGTCATTGCTTACGAAGCAATGTGTGGGGTTCCGATCAAGGGTGGATCAAGGCGAGACGTGTGACCGGAAGGACTCGTGACCCCTCGGGTAAAAGGGACTAGTAAAGGCACTGCAGTCATGGTTAAAAATACTGTAGTCATGGTGCAGATCAAATCAAGACTTGGCGTTCGACGCGATAGCCTTCCCCTATGTAAGACTCTTACGAATACTCGTCAGACACACCATGTCATAAACCCAAAAAACACACAGTCTCTGTTCAACATGCAGCCTCTAGCGTGAGAGACCTTTGCTGGGGGATTCTAATATAAAAAGGGGTGTGTACATTCGCAACAGTCTTGCATAAAAATTTAAAAAAAGCAAACCAAGACAAGTTTTCCAACTCAACCGCTTAACCCTTAAACAAAGTCTCACAATCTCAATCCCACACATCCATCCCACCAATAATGCCAGCCCTCGAACCCAACTCACTGATCGTCATCACAGGCCTAAGCGGCTTCATCGCCTCCCACGCAGGACTCTGGGTCCTCAAATCCGGGCACCGCCTCCGCGGAACCGTGCGATCCTGGGCCCGCGCAGACTCCCTCAGAGCCGGCTACGCGCACCACGGCATCCCCGCCTCCGAGCTCGACGCCCGCCTCGAATTTGTCATCGTCGACGACCTCAACTCCGAAGAACAATGGTCCCACGCGCTGAAAGGCGTCGATGGCGTCATCCACGCCGCGCTCGCTATCGACAAGGCGTTGAGCCCTGATGTCATTCCGGAGGCTGTTGAGAACCAGCTTGCGTTGCTCCGTGCGGCGAAGAAGGTGCCGACGTTGAAGAGGATGGTGTTCACGTCTTCTATAAATGCGGTGCTGTCGCCCCCGATTACGTATGATAAGGTTATTACGCCGGACGATTGGAACGAGGAGGCGGTGGATATTGTTGAGAAGAATTTGTCTGTCGACCACGATCCGGTGAGGAAGGCGGCGTCCACGTTTATGTTCTATTCCGCAGCCAAGGTCAAGGCCGAGAGGGCGGCGTGGGAGTTTGTAAAGCAGGTATGTGTGTGATGTGTGTGTGATGTGTGTGTGTGTGTCTCCTCTCCACGGAGGCGGTCCGTTTTTCGCATCGTACTGACTGGGATGGATATGAAAATTTTTTAGACTTCGTTCGATTTTGT
>QLPI01052007.1:0-21011 GCA_003314275.1 Chroogomphus rutilus
CATTACCCGGCCTTGACACGCTGCATAATGCCCGCTGGCTGCCGTCCAAAATGCATAAGAAATATTACTGGACTGTGAAATCAGAATCAGGATCAGGTTACTGAAGCAGATGAACATATAAAGCATCCAACAACACCTACAGATTATGAATCTGACAGGGAATTGCCAACTTCTGTGAACATTTTTTACAACCATGCCATGGGTGGAATGAATTTTGGTTTAGAGGGAGAGGAGACTGAGAGTGAAGGAGCCTCTGAAGCATACAGTTATGAATATGAGGACTCAGAAGAGGATCTCTTAACTGCAATATAAAATTTTATTATTAAAATTTAATCTACAAAATTTTGAGCTAAAATCAAGCTTGACTGAAATCTGTATCAAGGAAGTCTACTGCACTGTATAATCCACTCATCTATTTGTATGTATCTCTGTTCAGAAAATCAACTTAAGCTAAGCATATGCTTCTCTATCTCTAAGTATATGTCTATATTTGGTCTCAACAATCTCAGACTGCTACCAAACAACCCTTCTAAAATACAATAACAAGACAGATAAGCAGATGCAACATATATCCATTGAAGCCAAGTCATGTCTGCCTCAGCTCACTGGACCAAGTCAAAACATTGATACCTCCCGTTTATTAAAGATGTCTGCACACACTTTTACAGCATTATCTGAACTCCCATTCTTATCTGTGTACTCTTATTATTATGCCCCCTCATACTAGAGCAATTACCTATGCTGAATCAAGCTGGGAGACACCAATTGTACAACAATGGAAAATCCCATACGGGATTCAACACTCCACCTTTTAATCATTTAGTCATCGTTATTTAATACTTGAAGTGTCGTCGTATGCAATTCATGATAGGCCTGAAGAGATTACCGGTTCTGATCCTGAAAATATATCGCTCGGGTTCAACAGATAGCCGCCATGTTAGCTGATGAAGTTTCCCATGCAGGCTTGACAAGTGGTGAAGGAAGGGGGTGTGATTGAAACTATTTCCAATGGGGAGCATCAAATTAATTGATTTCCAAAGCCGTTCGTCACCACTGCTTCAACAAAATCTAGCTATAATGTCAATTGAAGCCATACTTAACTAAAATTTACATCATGACAACGGGATTTAGGGTGAAAAATTGAGCTGAAAAGGCCCAAAAATTTGGCCACATTAAAAACTCGTTGGAAAAACTTCGGAACACGTTTTTTGGACGTATTTTGACATTCTGATTCTGAATATAACATTAGTTTGGCACAAAAAATTCTCGATCGCTCAAAACCAAATTGGTTGAGTTTGCTTGTCCCGTACTGTAATCTCTTAATTGGGTTCTCCATAAAAATAGCCAGTGCAAGTGTATTTTGTTGTCCTCCTGCATCTTGTCAGAGAACTTGACTTGCCTTGGTTCACACCAAAGTTTTGTCACAGCTTCTTGGGTTCCAAAACAGGATCTCCAATGTCCTCTGAAGCCCCCCTGCCCCTCTTCTCACCCCTCTTGCCCTTCTCACCCTCATACAGGTCACACCTCACTTTCCGATGTTTGTAGATTATACAAGATGTGGATTTTTGGGAGTTGAGCCATATGCAAGGGTCTCCTCAGCAGATGCAGTGTTTGCATGTCTGAGATTCTGAATAGCCTCCCCAAGCCCTCTCTTTGGATACCTGTTGGTACAGATCTGGATGAAGGCTGATCAGCATTCTCTGACTTGATTCAAATGGTCCAAGACCCACCTTGGAACCATCCACCCTAGCATCCCTTAGCTGGATATTCTCATGTTCTTTCTGGGCCTGGGAAATTTGGACTGCCTCCTGTTTTTCAAGTGTATGGGCATGCTCCTTTTCTCGCTCAGTCAGACCAGAGCCACTCTCTCCATGGTCAGGACTCAGCCCCCAAGTCCCAACCTCAGACTACCCTTCTTGCTGAGGTGCAACCCTTTCGATGATTGATAGCCCCAAAGTAGTTTTGGGGGCCCCACTGACCCCTCTCCAAGCTGCTTTTTGCTCAGCCCTTTTTTGAGCCTTCTTCTTGGCCACCTCTTTGGCCTTCTTTTGAGCCTCCTATTTGGCCTTCCTTTTAGCCTCTTCCTTGGCCTTCTTCTCAGCCTCCTTGGCCTTCTCCTTGGCCTTCTGCTTTCTTTTGGCCTCATTGGCCTTCTTGGCCTCCTCCTTGGCCTTCTGCTTTCTTTTGGCCTCATTGGCCTTCTTGGCCTCCTCCTTGGCCTTCTGCTTTCTTTTGGCCTCATTGGCCTTCTTGGCCTCCTCCTTGGCCTCCTTGGCCTCCTCCTTGGCCTTCTGCTTTCTTTTGGCCTCATTGGCTTCCTCCTTGGCCTCCTTGGCCCTCCTTTTGGCCTCTTCCTGGGCCTTCTTCTTGGCCTCCTTGGCCTCCTCCTTGGCCTTCCACTTTCTTTTGGCCTCCTCCTTGGCCTTCTACTTCCTCTTGGCCTCCTTAGCCTCCTCCTTGGCCTTTTGCTTCCTCTTGGCCTCCTTGGCCTCCTCTTTGGACTTCTGTTTTTTCTCAGGCCAAAGTTTTTCGAGCATCTCTGAGGCCAGATGCATTTGCTCAACAATTGCAGCCTCTTTGTCCATGATGGGGGTGGTTGGTGAAGACATAATCAACCGCTGTAGAGTTGCTCTAGGTAATTAATACCTAAAAGCCTGCGCGCACCGGTCCTTTTCTCTGACGGGATCTAGCGCAGTTGTTTGGCACAGCTGGAATTGGTTCTGTGACTTGGCTATGTATGAACAAAAATAGAATGTGAACAAAATATGGTGTGATGTGACAGGGATGTGACCTGAGACGTGAACGTGTCATGCTGACTAATACTTGGACTTTGACTTTGGACTTGAATACAATAGTCTAGACATTTCTAGACTAGTCTTGACTTGGACTTGGAGACTTGACTTGGGGCTTTAACTTGTGAACTTGTTATTACAGAGGTGAGCCAGAGGCCTTTATATACAAAAACCAAGCAACGATGCAAAACGATGCAAGAGGTTGGCTATGTCAGTTGAATGGCAAAGCATGAGAAAAAAGTATACAAAAGAGGAAACTATGGAGAAACTCTGGAGAAATGATACAGCATCGAGGCTGCGCAAATAGGGGCTAGGGGCTATGATAGGGGGAGACTAACCAAAAAGGTAAGGATGATGAGTAACAATGAGAAAAGACTAACAGAATAGGAAACAGGTCTGAGTCATGCCAAGAAAAGGGGAAACATATAAAAGAGACAATAAGGAAGTCCACCAATAAACACTAACAACCTTGTCCACTACTCCTGAGGGGCCTTAGGATGAGTCAGGGGACTGAGTCATCTCGGAGTATTTCCAGGTCACAGGCAACATATCTTCCGCAATTTCTCCAGTATCCAATCCAAGGATAGGGGTCTGGGAGTAGGAGGACTAATGGGTATACGGTCGTGCACTCTTATTTTGTGTTTAAGAGTGAGTCGAATGGAGTGGGCGGGATAATCAGGATGGGATGGTGCCCTGAACTCTGCCTCATATTGTAGGGTGCAAACTTGCATCTCACCCCTGAGAGACCAATCTCAATATATTGTAATTATACGTCGATTTTAGTATCGAACTGTGCGCTTTTTAATTCTCTATTTTTCGAATATTTTTCTATATTTTTATCCTCAATACTGAGGGAGATAATGTATTTCTACCTGTACGCTACTTATGGGTGCTTGTCTACGCACGACGCGACGTGCATGGCCAGCTCCCTGGATTGGGACCGGCAATCTGGCTCAAACCTTCGATAGGGTCAAGGGCCAGTTACAAGGTATTTGCGGGTGAAACACAACCCACGCATGCTTCCCTCCTCAGTGGTTGACTACACTGAGGAGGTGAGTTGTATAGTATAATAGACAGAGACTCCCGACTAATTTTCTTTATTTTCATTGTAAGATAAAATATTTAGGTATATTTTCCGAATATACAAGAGTGGTTGACTACACTGAGGAGATAAAATATTTAGACTGCCTAGAAAATTCACAAACCTACTGCACATTTGCTCATAATCTCATCACATATTCCACTCTACTCCTATCACGATATGCTGGTCTAGACGTCATTCCAAGAAATATGTATGGTTCTTGACTTTCTGGGAAATAGACTGCATCTCCTATTGTATATGACTGAGTGTAGATTGGGTGGGATCGTCTTCTGAATGAGAAATGTGCTGGTGGGGCTATGCGAAGATAATGATATGTAAATGGTTCTGCCTGGATGCATGTGTCCTGGGTGTTGTAGCATTGCATGGGAATGAGCTCTGAAGAAGACATGATGACAAATTGGGAGTCTGAAGATCGGAGTACTGAATAGAATGGTTGGCTGTGTGATGTGGTGACAGTGAAGGTGATATGGGATGAGCGCCGTCGGAGTCTGATTTGGAACATGGTTGAGATCGATCGTTTAACTGTCACCGCCCATGAAAAGGATCCCTCTTTATACCTTTTTGAAATGCCTAATCACATAACCTTCCCACAGTAACTTCCATCATCATTAAACACCAGGACCTCAAGGCTGGGTCCTAATGGGGGGGCACTGTTATATCTAGGGAATAGCACAGGTTTGGCCAACCAGCACAGGTCACTGAGTCAGGCGCCCTTGGGTTTGGGTACAGGTCAAGCTGAGAGCACCCATGACCTGGCCCAATCTGGTACATCAACCATGTATGTGTGCATGCACATGCATATGACACCCAACCAGACACTCACTCCTGTCATACATGTGCATGTATAAAATGCACATGCAAATGACACACATGTGCTGCACATGCATATGACATGCACGCACCACATGCACATATGACACACACATACTGCCACATGCATATAACACATGTTCCAACACCAATGAGCCATACATGCATGTGTACAACACATTTGTTTTGGCACATGTGCATACAGCATGTTCATGTCGGTGAAAACACCACATACGACACGATTGCACCACAGGTGTGTGGCACACACCTGACACCTGTTGACCTGTGGAAAAAAACCCATGGGTTGACGGGTTTGGGTTTCCCATGGGTCAGGTGCAGGTCATCCACATTTGACCCATGGGTGACCCGTGCCATTCCCTAGTTATATCCTTGATATAACCCTGACACCTTGGACATCCGACCTAGGGTGCTTGTCAAGTCCACGATACCGAGCTCTGGTTTACTCAGAAATACCAACCAACCAACCTTTACCTATATCATCCCTCACTAGTACACAGTCTCGTCCCGGTATATTTGGGACATTATCTGGACCTCTCATCCCATCCCCCCTATCCTCTACTACTCTCTCATTCCCCATCTATTCCCTTACCCATTTTCCCTTGAGACATTTTTTATTCATCTTTTATTCGGTCATAGTCCTATTGTTTTATCTTTGGCCATTTTCTATTGTTCTATTCTCATCCACTCCCTTATTATTTTATTCTCAGCCATATTTCATTCTTCTATTCTTGCCTACATTTCTTATTCTATTCTTGATCACTGTGGACAATACCTCAACATAATCCTTCATACCTTATTGTTCTCCATTCCTTATGCCACCCTGTTCCACATCTTGCTTCTTAACCTATATAAGTAGCAGATGTATGTAGATAGTTCCTTACTCTGTTTTAGAGTCTGAGTTTGTGTCAGGTCCAAGCTGACATAAGTCGGTCCGAGTTGTGTGTTCGGAGTCATAAGGACTTGGCTTCAACTTTAATGTTGTGCCCTCCTCGATCGTCAGTCCTTTATTTCTGAGGTTCAGAAGAAATAATTTTTGGAGTTCAGAGGGTGAGTGGGAATACTAAGTCGATATTCGAACTAAGGTATAGTACAGAAGTCTGGAGGTATTTATACATGCGATCCTTACTGTAACTAATTAGGAATAGTCAAGAGAACAATAAGATGAATGAAAACAGAGTACAAGAGAAATATACATCTGGTGTTACAATAAGACTATTGTTCGACAAGAAAGGAAGATGTCTGAGGTCCGAGGTCAATGATACTAGTCAGACTCAGAGGTGGTGTTAAATCCGCATGTCGGTGCCTAGCTAGAGGCTTTCGGAAGGGTCTCCAGAGGGTTCTGAATGGTTTCTGAAGGGGGGGGGGGCTCGTACTCTGGGGATGGAGAGAATAAGGGTCGTGGACTCGGGATCAGAATCGGGATGGGGATGGAAAGTCAGAAGCACTGGGGGTCTTAAGACTGTTTGCGGTATAGGGTGGTACAAGTGGTTCGAGGTCACAGGACTTGGCTTCAACTTATGTGTTATGCCCTCCTTGATCATCTGTCCCTAATTTCGGAGAGTTGTAAAGTTTACTGGAACTTAATTGGAAGCTACAATGCAGAATTAAGTCGATATTTGTACTGGCAAATAGTCCAGTCAACTGGTGACTTATATACATGTATCTAGTCTTTGTACTATCTTTTAACGAGTAAAGACAAGGGGGTAAAGAGAGTACAAGGGCAATATAAAACAAAGAACAAAAAAGTGAGGTACATGATGATCCTGCATGTCATCTATCAAAGGAGTGGAACCTTGACTTCGGAATCTTCGGAGGTTCGGAAACATGGAACCTCGGAATGGTGTATCGGAAATCCAGAAATCAGTTATTCAGACTTTGGGCAATCAGAAAGGTCCCGGAAATGGTGCAGGTGGTTGTGGGGTTTAATGTGAGTTTATTTGGTGTCATGGGCCATAACAGTATCCCTCCACTAGGACCAAGCCCTCGAGGTCCTAAGCTTTATTCATGGTTGTAAGGGAAACCCTCTGGACTCCTCTGGAGTTGTCTTATGGAGAGGGCTAGGCAGGGGGAATCCAAATGGGAAAGTACACCTATACATCGGAATCTGTAGGGCCAACCTCCTGGTACTAGGTCCGGAGCTTGGGCGCTTATTCTGGGTTCTAATCATCATGCTAAACTCATTCTGGTCTCCCACCTGGTGGGTCCTAAATTCCTGACCTTCGGAGTATTGTCGGTGTATGGAGTTATCCGTCGGTCACACAGGAGGTCACGGATATCACGGATATCATGGACACTGTGGAGATGGTGTGGTTGGTAGTGCGGATGATGGTGTGGATGATGGATACTATGGGAGTTCAGTGAATGATGGAACTTGGATGTTGCTTTGGTGTGAAGGTTGAGGTATTCCTTTCCAGTCCTCAGACCCTTGTTTCCAATCTCGGAATAGGAGCAGAGTTTGAAATAGGGCTTCGGATTTCGGATTTGGATTCGGAAAGTGTCATTCCCTGACTGTGGTGAATTGAGTGGAGTGGGAATTTCTTAGGCATTTTAGAACATAATAGGCGTCTCCCAAGTGCCCATCCACTACATATCAAAGGGGGGCTCCTACTCTTGGGGTCTCTTCTTGCTTCCCCATCTCGAGTCAAGCTTGAAGCGGAGCTTTTGGAACAGGTTTGGGCCCTTGAGGCTTGAGTTTGCAGAAAGAGGGTGTTGGGTTAAAGGAGGAAGGGGAGAGGAAGGGGGAGGGGGTCTGGAAAATTGAGGAGGCCTGGAAGGCTAAGGAAGGGAAAAAGGGAGGTCGAACAGAACAAGGCCAGGGAGAAGAGAAGGGAGGAAGAATGAAGGAAGAGGGAGGAAGATTGGAGAGGGAGGAGGTCCAGAAAGCTGAGGGGGTCTGGGAAGCTGGGGGGGTCTGGGAAGCTGAGGGGGTCTGGAAAGCTGGGGGGGGGTCCGGAAGGCTGAGGAAACCCTGAAACTGGCAGGGATCCACAGGATGGTGGAGGAGGATCAGAAAGTGGAGGAAAGGAGGGTTTATTGGGTGAGCCCAATCCTGCTGGACCTGATCTGGATTTGGAGGATCCTATGTGGTTTGATGCATAAGGAGTAGAAAATGTTTGTTCATGGCTCAGCCTGTAGTCTTGTTCTGGAGTCGTGAGTGTCATGTAAAGTCATTATCTATGAAATGGTCTGGGCTCCATGTTGGTCAAGGTTTCCTGAGTAGAAACTTTCAGAGGGTCAGATTGAGCACTGAGTCAAAATTAATGTCAGGTTTTCAGAGGGTTATAGTTGTTTCTAAGAAATGGGTCGAATTCTGCGGTGTAAGTTTTCCATCTTTTCCGAGTTTTTGGATGAAGGGTCTGTGGTAGCCCTGCTGCCACTGGATGGTGTCGCGGGTTGGCCTGGATTGGCCATCTCATTGCCCATTTTAGGGGCCGAATACATGTTCATGGGGGTCTTGGGGTCGTGACAATCAGGAGTGTGAGTCCAAATATACTGTTAAATCCACATCATCGCTTGGCTAGGTGCTTCTAGGGTTATTTCTGATGATTCTGACAGGTTTCTGGAAGTCCTCATTTCCTGAATGTTCAGAAACCAGAGGTCAGTTTGGACAGAAAGTGCGAAGGAGAGTTAAGTCGATATTCATACTGGCAAATAGTCCAGTCAACTGGTGACTGATATACATGTATCTAGTCTTTGTACTATCTTTTACCGAGTAAAGACAAGGGGGTGAAAAGAGTACAAGGGGCAATATAAAATGAAGAACAAAGGAATGAGGTACGCGATGATCCTGCATGTCATCTATCAAAGGAGTGGAACCTTGACTTTGGAATCTTCAGAGGTTCGGAAACATGGAACCTTGGAATGGTGCATCAGAAATCCAGAAATCATTTATTCAGACTGTGGGCAATCGGAAAGGTCCTGGAAATGGTGCAGGTGGTTGTGGGGTTTAATGTGAGTTTATTTGGCATCATGGGCCATAACAGGTGGCAATGTAGGTTTGGACTTGGTTCGGAGTAGGGTTCTTTCGTAGCACCCTATGTCGGATGTCCGGGATGTTGGAGTTATATCGCGGATATAATACTCTGAATATCGACTTGGTTTACCTCCTCTCATCTCCCCTCCTTTAGACTCAAGTCCCTTACTTGGGCCAACATTCTTGGCACCCTCCCAAGTCCTTCTTCAGTCTAAATTAGTGGCATGCATGGAAGAGCAGGGTGCAATGCAAGAGCATGTTGAAGCCAAGCCACCTTGAATGGTCTATAGGACTTGACTGACTCCCATCTGCAATATCGGCATTTGTCAAGTACATGTACCGAGGTTCCGGTTATTCGGCAGTGCTGACAGAGCAGCCATTCTATGTCCACATACAAGTGTCCATGCTGCATGCACATCACTTGGTACGCTGTTCTCGGCTTGGCACATTCACCACACCATCTTCCCATTCCTCAATCCACTTCACCTTGGGACTTCCTATCCTTGTTCTATCTTCGTGTGCAACCCTTGTTTTATAGTCATGCACTCTCTATTGTCCTGTCCTTGACCCATTCCCTATTATTCTATCGTTTATTGTTTTACCCCAGTTTACATTCCTTGTTCTAATTTTACTCATTGTGGACAATAACCACATGCTCTGCATACCTTGTTGTTCCACATTCCTTATCCCACATGTTGCTTCTTAATCTATATAAGTAGGACATGCATGTATATATTTCTGGGTATCGACTAGGCTTAGGCCCTTCTACCTTCTTCCCCTCTGTTAAAGTCCTCAACTTGGGCCAGCATTACCAGCATCCTCCCGAGTACCTGTCTGTTGCAAATTGGTGACATGCACAGCAAGTAGGGCACAATGCACAAGTATGTTGAAGCTAATGCCACTACTCTTGGCTTGCAGGACTTGGCCATTGTCCGCCCGACAACCCTCGGCAGTACCGAAGTCCATCAGTACCCAAAGCTTGACAGCATTACCAAGACTTAACAGCTTTACAAAGAAGATCTTGCCAAACCAAGTCTGAATCCACCCCAACCCTGCCAAACCTCATCACCCCTACCCCAAACCCTGATTAGCAACCGTCACCCTTGGACCTCTGTCCTTTCTCATTGAACAATAGTCTTATTGTAACAATAGATGTAGATTGTATTTGTAACCCATTTTTGTTGATATTATTATTGTTCCCTTGGACATTTCTAATTAGTTACAATAAGGACTGCTATATATAAATACCTCCAGACATCTGTACTATACCTTAGTTTGAATATCAACTTAGTATTCCCACTCACTTGTCCTCTGAACTCCGAACCTCTGTAACCCCAAACCTCCAAAATTAGGGACTGACAATGGAGGAGGGTGCAACACATAAGTTAAAGCCAAGTCCCTGAGACTTTGAATACAAGACCTCAGACTAACATAACTCACCTCAGACCTGACTCAACTTCAGACTTAATATACATTCACCATTGTTAAGAATGCAACCGGTGAGGTTCTTGGCACTTGAAGCTTGGTGAGTTGAAGCTTTGAGGAGGTTTGGGTGTGGGGCTTGGCTCCAGCTTATATGCTATGACTTCCAATCTCATTGATCCCTAACTTCAGGCAGAGGTTTGAGTAGAGTGAGGTTTGGAAACCTATTTGACAAAGGCTTGGAGAGTGAGCAAGGTTTTCTGGTCAAATTCTAAGTTGATTATCAGACTACTGAACTTCTATGTTACATGCATATTTATACTAGTACATATTTCAAATTCTAGTAGGACTTAGCGAATGATAACAAGGGGAACACAAATGGGGAACGGGTGTCTGGTCGAAAGAACAAGGAGGTGAAAGTACAAGGGGATTCAGTGAGCTTTGAGATCAAGCCACTGTGGGATCTGAATGGGAGCTTGAGCGGAACCTAATATATATACTTCCATTCCTGGAAAGGTTGGGCAGAGTTCAGATGACCGGCAAGGGGATGGATTGGAAATTAAAGGGCATCTAGTGGTAAAGGTCAGATGAAGCTATGACCGATGAATTGAGGAGGGCACGTTGTCCGGTCCAAGGGCTGAAGATTGGCAGTGAAGGTTGTATAAACTGAGTGGGATAGGTAAACGGAAATGACTGAGACAAATGCATGTCCATGTGGATTAAGTAGGGTTGTTGTTGGGTCATGATTTTATTCCCCTGCATTTGTGTTTTGCACTTGCATCTTTGTTTCTCTTTTGCGCTTTTCTCTTTTGCATTTGCGTTCTCTGGCGCTTAAAATAAGCGCCCATAACGACACACCATTGCACACCTTTGGGTCTTGTCTTTAGCATCCATATTGACAAGCCCTAAAGGTTAGTAGTTACTCTGTTATAGTCTTGTCTTTAGCATCCATATTGACAAGCCCCAAAGGCCATTGTTGCTCTCTGTGTGTGACAGTTAAGAGTCTCTAGACCTTCCCTGCCAACAGTTGTCCTAGAAAGGGAATGCATCCACATGATTTGTTCTAGAGATTAGAATGGCTGTGACCTCAGCGAGGTCATGACAACCATTAACATTTTCTTTTATTTATCATCCACTATCCCCAACCTCCTTATTCTTCTATGCCTTGTTTGGGTTTAGCTCAGGATATTTCTATTGTTTTAATTCAGTCACAACCCTATTGTTTTATGTTTGGTCACATTCTATTTTCTTTTTTTGGTCATGTCCTTATCGTTTTATGTTTGGTCATATTCTATTATTCTATTTTGGTTTATGTCCATTGTTTTATTCTTGATCATTGTGGAAAATGCTTGCACATGCTTTCCATACCTTATCCCTTTTTCATACCTTATGCTACCCTGTTCCACATCCAGTTCTTCACCTATATAGGTAGTGTATGGATTTAGATAGTTTCTCATTATGATTATTGGCTTTTCAACCCCCATATCCTCCTTTCTGAAGTCCTTACTCAGGCTAATACCCTCGGCACTCTCCCAAGTTACTCTTCTCTCTGAAATCAGTGGCACACATAGAAAGTAGGGCACAACACATAAGTACATTGAAGCCAGCCACATCTGATTGGTCTACTGGACTTGGCCGATACCCAGTCAGCATTGTAAACTCGGTACTTTTGCATTAGTACTTGGCCCATGCAACCTCAGCACTTCCCATGGTTGACAGACACACACATCCAGACAGAACCATTAGCACATCATTATCTTCATGTACCCCCTCCAGCATATTTCTCACTCAGGAGAAGATCCCATCCAATCTACACTCAGTCATATATAATAGGAGATGCAGGATATTTCCCAGAAAGCCAAGAACTATACATATTTCTTGGAATGACATCTAGACCAGCATATCATGATAGGAGTAGAGTGGAATATGAGGCAGAGTTCAAGGCACCATACCACTCTGAATACCCAGCCCACTCCATTTGACTCACTTTTAATCACAAGATGAGAGTGCAGAACCATATTCCTATTAGTCCTTCTCCTCCCAGACCCCTATCCTTGGATTGGATACTGGAGAAATTTCAGAAAATATGTTGTCTGTGACCTGGAAATACTCAAAGATAACTCAGTGTCATGATTTCTACACTCCTCTCTCTATTGCTTGTTATTGGACTCCACTACTCCACTAGACCATATGTAGAGTTCTTAGGTAATTAGTTAAAGCTCAGTCTTGAGCTAGTCAATACACTGACAAGGATCATTGCTCATTTCTCTCTTCCACTCCCAAGTATTGAAGCTCTTGTTGTTGCTGACATTAGCTCAATACTATCATATCCCTATAACACCCTATCATGGACATTGATCTTTTACAACAAATTCTCGCAGGACTACAGCAAAACAATGCAGACCTGACCACAATGGTGAACAACCAGACACACCACCTTAACCAACACCTAGCAGCACTATAAGCCCAACACCCTAGCTGGCATCTATAACTACCCCCTCTATCCCATCAGCTTCCAAAATCGCAAGACCAGAACCATTTGACAGCTCATCAGAGAAGATTGATATCTTCCTGCATGAGCTCTATCTGAACTTCAAGGATGATGTACTATATTTCAAAGTAGACCATATGAAAAATATCCGCTTTGCCTTGTCCTACATAAAGGTGAAGTTCACAGCTCAGTGGGCAAGTCATGTCACAGGGGAACTGGAAGCAGGAAGATGCAGCTACCAGAGTTGGGAGGAATTCCATACTGAGTTGCTGATAACATTCCATGACCCAAATAAGAAAGAAATGGCTCAATGAAAGCTGGAGCAGCTGAGACAAGGAGGAAGGGTAGCAACAGATTTCTTCATAGAGTTTGAGGAACACAGGTCACAGACAGGGTATAATGATGAAGGATATGTTGCCTTACTTAAGAGGAACCTGTCCTCACAGGTGATGGAACATATTTACACACTGGAGACCATTCCAACAACATATCACAAGTAGAAGTCATATTCCCTCTGTTTTGACAGCCAGTTGTGTGAATGCCAAGCGACAAAGAGAGGGATCATAGGGCCAAGGACATGGCAGACTCCAAAGAACCTGCAATCTACTCCAGCTCAACCACTCTCTTCCCCACCCACTTTGAGACCACAACCCATAGAGATTGATCAGGCTCAAGGGAAGCCAGTAAGGGTAGTAACATGCTTCAACTGCAGAGAGCAAGGACACATAGTATGAAAATTTCCCAAACCTCGAGGTATACAGAAGGTTAGAGTGTCAAGTACACATACCGAAGCCCATCTGCTTGGCAGTACCGACCGAGTAACCATCCTATATCCACAATCAAGTGTCCATGCCATATGCATAACACTTGGTGCACCGGTCTCAGCTCGGTACATCCGCCATCCACACTCCTTGTCCTCACCCTCCGGTCCGTTTCACCTCGGGACTTCCTGTCCTTGTTTTATCTTTGTGCACAACCCTTGTTTTATAGTCATACACTCTTATTGTCCCGTCCTTGACCCCATTCCCTATTATTCTATTGTTTATTGTTTTATCCTGGTTTTGAATTCCTTATTCTAATTTTACCCACTGTGGACAATAACCACACGCTCTGCATACCTTGTTGTTCTACATTCCTTATTCCACATGTCGCTTCTTAACCTATATAAGTAGGACATGCATGTACATATTTCCTCATTCTGGGTATCGACTAGGGTTAGGCCCTTCTACCTTCTTCTCCTCTGTTAAGTCCTTGACTCAGGCCAGAATCATCAGCATCCTCCCGAGTATCTGTCTGTTGCAAATAGGTGGCATGCATGGCAAGTAGGGCACAACGCACGAGTACATTAAAGCCAACGCCACTACTCTTGGCCTGCAGGACTTTGCCATAGTCCACCCAACCTTTGACAGTACCCTTTGGCAGTACCGAAGTCCGTCAGTACCCAAAGCTTGACATAGAGCAACAATGGATGGGTGGATAAAAGAGGAGAAAAGGGAGGTGCTGGATATGTTGAAGAAGGAGGATTTTCAGGAGGGGCAGGAGTGAAAAGGATGTCCTCCTTGCCCTGGGTATGTGTACACTACTTCACCCCACTAGCAGTTGAAGAAATTGCAGAACCTGAACCTAAATTCATCCCAGAACAACCCTTGAAGGTCAAGAACGAGAAGAAAGAGAAGAGGAAGTGAGAAGAGAAGGTGGTAATGGTAGAAGAGGTGGTGAAACCCAAAGAAGGAACAGCAGAGTGGGTGTTGTGGAGGATGCACCAAGACAACAAGTTGGGGCAGGAAGTGTTGAGACAGTGGACACACAGCGGAAGGAAAGGAGAGGTGACATTAGAAATAGTGGAAGCCATACGAGGGATGAGAAGAGAGGAAGGCATAGAAGCAGTCAAGGAGCTTAGGGGAAGGAAACAGTGATTCAGATGAATCAACCAATCTTCGGTGATGATACCCACCACTGTTGAAACACTGACAGACAAAAGGGGATTCACAATTGAAGCACTCCTACAGTACAGGACAAGCAAACTCAACCAAAAATTTTGACCCAATTTTCTGGCAAAATCCACTCATTGAAATCGATAATAGAACATTAAATAAAGTATATAACATCAAAATAAAGTCAATGTAACGAGCCTTTTTTTTTTCTAAAATTATTTTTATTTTGGACATGTCAAAATTTTGGCCACACCCAAAAAAAATATTGAAAAAATGTGCAATCAATAGCTATGACTGAGTAGAGTATGATTCCGGTAAAAGTGTGAAAAATAAATAAATAAATAAAAATATATATACCATATTCATAAACAAATAAATACAAATATGGAACAATCATTACCCAGCTTTGAGACGCTGCATGATGCCCACTGGCTGCCATCCAAAATGCAAAAGAAACATTATTGGACTGCAAAATCAGAATAAGGATCAGGTTACTGAATCAGATGAACATATAGAGCATCCAACAACATCTACAGATTATGAATCTGACAGGGAATTGCCAACTTCTGTGAACATTTTTTACAACCCTGCCATGGGTGGAATGGATTTTGGTTTAGAGGGAGAGGAGACTGAGAGTGAAGGAGCCTCTGAAGCACACAATTATGAATATGAGGACTTAGAAAAGGATCCAGATTCAGAATGGGACAAGGATGATCTTCAAGAAAAGCTCTTTGATTTTGCTGTCAACCAGGGAGATGACTTAAAGGATGAGGATTGGGTGCCACCTCAGTTGAGGAAAAAAAGGCAGCGAGAAGGCAATGGTATGTTCATATTGAACCCTGACTGTAAATTAAAAATTTACAATAAATTGTTAGGTCAGCCAAATAAGTACAAAAAGGGCCCAGATGTCATGAGCAAGTCCAGTGGCACACAGCATTGATATAATAAAGAAACTGCAAATCAGAAATCCCTTGATGCATTTGGGTTTTTATCTATGCCTAGACCTAGCCACCAACAATGATCCCCTTCAATTGAAATTGTCAAAGCACTATCCAAGCCTGAGTTGAGGCCGCTATTTTTGGATACAAATTTACATAAAGAGGTGTAACATGACATCAATGCTGACATTACCAACACCCAAATCTGACAAGAAAGTGTTGAGGTCAGAATTCCACCTGCTGATGAACAGGATTCAGAATTGGGCCTATATACACAAGCTGATTTGGAAGATGATATTGATGAGGCTGTTACAGGTGGACTGGAGATTAACTTATAGGAGTTTGTGTAAGATCAAATCAAGAAGACCTAACAAAAAAGCACCAGATTCTCACCCTGTCCAACACCAATAAACTACTGGTTCTCAGAAATTTTGCAACATTAAGGATTAAAGGATTGGGAATAATGGAGGCAAGTAAACAAATTGCTCAACAATGGCATGAAGGAGCTGGAACTCCTTTGCTCGAAAAATTTGTGTTCTTGCTTGGCACTATCAAATATTTGAATAGCTTCCTAAAGAAAAGTGCGATGTTATTCATATATGGTCACTTCTTTCTGATGAGCAGCTACAGATTTTGGTATGGCAATGGCTTTATTACCAAACTGCTGGGCAGGTCACTCCAAAAGCATTTCAAGACACACTTAACACAGTAATTCTTCCTAGCCTCTCAATCACTCCAAAAAATGCAATTGGTCTTCGTACTTTATGTCATTGGTTAATTAAGCTAGGGTGGCATCACAAGGCTCTTAAAAGGGGGGTTTATATGGATGGCCATGAATGCAATGATGTGGTTGAGTACCACAAGAACATATTTTTGCCACTAATGGAAAAGTACCAAAAAAGAATGGCCAAGTGGGTCTAGGATGATAAAGGAAATTTTACAAGAATTCCTCCAACATTACAGGATGGCGAGAAAGAAATCATTCCTAACTTTCAAGATGAGTCTTGTTTCCATGAAAATGAATACAAGTCATCAGCTTGGTATGGTTTACCATAATTATATGAAATGAATTTTTACAACTCATATAAATCAATATTTTCAGGCTTAAGCTAGGCCAGACAGTTCTTCAAAAAAAAAGGAAGAGGCCGACTTATACATGTATCAGAATATATCAATCCTGAAACTAGTTGCCTTGTATACACTGATAAGGAAGGCAAAATTCTTGATGAAGCATCCATAATTATTTACCCTGGATCAAATGGCAATACATGGTGGGATGCAGAACAACTATTGGCCGAGATTTTGCTTGCAATTGCTGTTTTTGAAAATCAGTTTCCTGGGTGCATTGCATTATTTGTTTATGATCAGTCTTCTGCTCATGGATCTCTTTCTCCAGATGCTGTCAAAGCCTTTGAGATGAATAAATCTGATGGAGGCCAGCAATGCAAACAGAAAGATACCATAATTCCCCAATCTAATCCAAACCCTTTATTCCAAGGCCAGGTACAAAAAATGACCACAGTGAATGGGGAAACAAAGGGTTTCAAAACAGTTCTTGAAGAAGGGGTTTCAATGTTCAAGGCAAAAAAGCCAAGTGCAAACCTGTTTGCCCAGCTGACAACACAAACCGCTCCATGGCTCACATCCTCAGTCACCAAGATGATTTTGCAAATCAAATTTCTCAGCTGGAGGGACTTATTCACAATGCAGCACATGAATGTATCTTCTTGCCTAAATTTAATTGTGAGATGAACCCTATTGAAATGGCAAGTATTTATTTTATTACTTTCTTGCATTATTTTATGAAACTAAAATATGATAATAGTACTGGGGATGGGCAAAATTCCATTATCAAGAAATTCCAAAGAAGACATTTGAGGATGCAAAGACAGTGGCAAAAGAATACCTTGATGCATGCCCAGCTGATGTGATACGGCGGTTTATAAATCGCTCATGGCAATTTATGGCTGCATATTATAAGGGTTCTTAACTAAATTTTACATCATGACAACGAGATTTGGGGTGAAAAATTGCACTGAAAAGGCCCAAAAATATGGCCACATTTAAAACTTGTTGTAAAAACTTTGAAACATGTTTTTTGGACATATTTTAACATTCGAGTTTTGGAAGAAAACCTGAAGTCAGGGAAGATCTGACCAACCAAGTCTCCTATTGCATTGCCATTCTTCTTCATCAAAAAGAAAGATGGCAGCTTGAGGTCAGTGCAGGACTACCGATGGCTGAATAGAATGACAATCAAGAACCACTATCCACTGCCACTGATTTCTGAAGTGATCGACAAACTATGCCATGCACACATCTTCACTAAGCTGGACATTAGATGGCGATACAATAATGTCTGAGTCAAAGAAGGAGATGAACACAAAGCAGCCTTCATCACCAACTGAGGCCTCTTTGAACCACTGGTCATGTTCTTTGTATTGACCAACTCTCCTGAAATGTTCCAGATGATGATGAATGACATCTTCCATGAATTGATCAATAAAGGATGTGTCAGCACCTATATAGATGACATCATGATCTACTCCACAGACTTAGAAGAACACAGAAGGATGGCAAGAACATAATCTATATCTCAAACCAGAGAAATGCAAGTTTGAGAAGGAGAATGTGGAATATCTGGGATTGGTGGTGAGCAAAGGGAAGGTGGAGATGGACCCAGTGAAGGTGGAAGGAGTGAGCAGATGGCCAGTTCCCAGGACAAAGAATGAATTGCAGCAATTATTGGGTTTTGTCAATTTCTATTGTCGCTTCATCCAAGGCTTCACAAGCATTGCCAAACCACTACATGAATTAACAGGGAATGAGCCATGGAACTGGGGACCAGAACAGTTGATAAGCTTCCAACTCCTCAAGGCAGCAGTAATGGCAGTACCAATCCTAGCCTTCCCAACAGATGAGGACCTATTCCAAGTAGAATCAGACAGTTCAGGCTTTTCCAGTGGTGCAATCCTGTCACAAATGCAACATGTGTTATGGCCCATGCCGCCAAACAAACCCTCATTTAACACCACAACCACCCACATCGTTTCCGAGACCTTTCCGACCGACAAAGCCTGGATAACCGATTCCCGGGTTGTCCGACATACATTCCAAGGATCCACGATCCCAAACCTCCGAAGACTCCGAAGTCAAGGTTCCATTACCTTGATAACCAACGCGCAGGACCATCGCGTACCTCACTTCCTTGTTTTCTCTTTTATATTGACCCCTTATACTCCCTTTCTCCTTGTTTTATGACCAGCAAAGATAGTACAAGGATAGTCGCATGTATATAGTCTTCCAGTCGACTGGACTGTTTGCTAGTACGAATATCGATTTAGTCTCGCACCTAGTTTCCGATTCATTTCCGGTAAACTCCCGTCTCCTTTCCGAAATTAGGGACAGACGATTGAGGAGGGCGCAACACATAAGTTGAAGCCAAGTCCCTTCGACCTCGAACACCTCAGTGACCGGATTGAACCATTCCACAACCTACCCTAAGTTTCCGGCACTTCCGCCTCTGCCCATAGTCCGTCCGACTTCCGCCTTCGGTCCTCGGCCCCGTTACGGACCCCCATGCTAACCCAGATAGCTCTTTCGGAAGAACTAGCTAAGCGCCGACATGTGGACTTAACAGTATATTCGTACTCACACTCCTGATCGTCATTAAGCATGAGACCCATCACATGTTCACAAGCCATGCAGACAATCACTCAGGTGTCTGCCCACCGTGCATCCATCCCCCGAGGACTGCCCATCCCCAGACCAAGTTTCCAGACGCCTCAGACCCCAGCTCACCCCCTGGAGCCTTCCTCCGACTCCAGACTCTCGGACGCAGACCAACACCTGCATTCGAACTTGACCAACCCGTTCCTCGTGAACCACCCCCCAGCGATTCAACATTCATCGCCATCGGAGATACGGTCCAGCTCAGGACCATCCACAGCAGTGCCGACAGACTCGTCAGTGCCCCCCTACGTACCCCCGTCCGCTGCACCACCCCCCGTCATCCAACCCCATGTTGCACCACCCACCGCAGCACCACCACCTCCTGTACAACCGGGAGGGGCCCCCACCTTAGGACCCAACGTTGTGCCCGATCTCACTCAGGCCCTCGTCATGCTGGCAAGTAACTTAGCCAGCCCCAGAAGATCAGCTCCCCGTGCCACCAAGGTTCGGGATCCAGATACCTTCGACGGATCCGATTCAAGAAAATTACAAGCCTTCCTAGTGCAATGTAAACTGAACTTCCATGACCGCCCTGACGCCTTCGACACCGAGAGTGCCAAGGTAACCTACATACTGTTGTACCTGACCGGTACCGCCCTGGACTGGTTCGAACCAGCCCTCTCCGCCCCCGATGGGCCAGACTGGCTCCATGACTATGAGGAGTTCGTGAACGCACTCAAAACCAACTTTGGCCCCCACGACCCAGAAGGAGAAGCCGAAGCAGACCTCGAGACCCTCCGTATGTGTGATAATCAGCGCATCATGAAATATGTAGTCGAATTCAATCGACTAGCCACCCACGTCCACTGGGGCGACGCCGCACTTTGTCGCCAGTTCTACAACGGACTCCCTGGCAGAATCAAGGACGAGATCTCTAGAATAGGAAAACCCCATTCCTTGCTTCAACTACGTCTACTGTCCCAATCCATTGATGCCCGCTACTGGGAGCGACGATCGGAAATTGCCAGAGAACCCCCCTCCACCCGGAACTTCGACCACCCCTACGACAGAGGGAGGACCCCTGTGACCACGTATTCGGCCCCTAACATGGGCAATAAGACGGCCAATGTAGGCCAACCCACGACCTCGTCCAGTGGTAGCAGGACTACCATGGATCTATCGTCCAGATTAGGGAAAGACGGAAAACTTACGCCACAAGAACGGCAATGCCACTTCGAACAAAACCTCTGCCTCTTCTGCGGCAGATCGGGCCACCCAGCCAAGGAATGCCCAAGATCCACCACCATGGTCACCAAGGGGCGAGCAGCCTCCATGACGGAAGAGGTTGAAGAAGAGTCTGAGACGTCGGACACTTCGGAAACCGAGGAATAAGAAGTTAGGCCCCCGACTCCGGCACCAGTAGTTCGCGTTGAACACCTACTATGCCTATGGACGTAAAACAAAACAACGCATCCAGCCTCTTAGGACTATGACCTCCCATGACCAATCGTCAAAAGAGATTTCGACCCCTAGGCGGAAACACTCCGACCATCCGAACTCCAAATCCGACCCTCCCGAACACCCATGACCATCCGTCGATAAGTTTAGACCGTGACCCTCTGAATATCCGTCAGATTTTAGTTACCGGACACCACATGCTCACCCACCATGATCCAACGATCGAGAGGGTATTGAGTACTACTTTGTTTAGCCTACGTCCAAACTGATTCTTGGCAATATGGAGCCAGCAGTCTTCACTCAGCGCTCAATACGACCCTCCGAAAAACTCCACTCAGGAAGAACCCTGACCCTCGCAGAATTCCATACCATCCTGTCATGATTTCCCTACTCCTCCT
>QLPI01052011.1:0-27013 GCA_003314275.1 Chroogomphus rutilus
ATTTAACATGGGAGCCAGTGGAATCCTCATGTTCGATAGATTTCTCTGTGGTGAGTGTTCTCGTCTGTGTTTCTTCTTCGTTGAAATGCTCTTTGCGGCGAACACTCTTCCAAAAGGCGCCTAACAAATATAAGTACTTGTTGATCAAAAATTCCCACCGCCAGGCCCCGTGTGTTGAATTTTCGACTGTTGGGAGCCGGAACAGGGTTCAGCCACGAGTCCCCGTCGGCGTTCGTTCCGTCTTTCTTCTCCCATAGCATAGGAATTTTAGACCCTCATAATCCAACACATGCGCTCCCGAAATTGTCAGGAATGGCCATGGATATCTTGGTGGTCTGTGGCAGCATCGAACTCATATGAGTCATTTGTCAACTGGAGAAATCTTTCGATACACATGCTAGAATGTTTGGGGCCAGCACCATTGAGTCCATGAGGAAGAAGTATTACAATCCCAGATTGCTTTAGCCATTTAGCTTCTGCCGATGACACAAACATGTCGATAATCACTTGCGCCTCGTTGAGAAAGTCACCAAACTGCGCTTCCCAAATGGCAAGTATGTTGGGCTTTTCCCAAGATATGCCAAACTCAAAGCTAAGCACTGCCAGTTTGCTCAGAGAGCTGTTGGCGAGTTCCAAACGGCCTAATTCAGGTGGTATAGCTGCGTTCAGAGGGACGATGACAGATTCCGCGTTCTGATCTACAAGCATTGCATGTCGATGGCTAAATATTCCACGTCCTACATCCTGTCCAGAAATCCTAACATCGTGCCCTTCGCGTATTACAGAACCCCATGCAAGAGCTTCCGCAGTTGCCCAGTCGATGCCCGTCTATCCAGTCCTCCGTATTGCAACCTTAAAGTCTCAAATAACACATTTAATAGGTTGAGTATTCGCAATCGGGGCCACGACGAGAGTACATTTGAAAGTGCGTGGCTGCCCGTTGATGCTGATGGATTATCCTGCAAGTCGAGGTATTCCAGGTGGAGGTTCTGCGAGAGTCCTGCAGCGAGCTTCTCAATTGCCTCAGGTTAAATCCCGTTCTGAGGTAGCCTGACCTCAACAAGGCCACCATGTGCAGCAAAATCCTCTGCCCATACTGGCGCACAGCCATTCTCGAGCCGGTTTCTGCAACAGACAATGACAGGTAAGTTGGAAGGTTTGCCTTCACTGTGGCTTAATTGCGCCAATTCCAAGAGGGCTTTGGTAACAGTGGTGCCTCCAGATACACCAAGTCCATTGTTGTTCAATTTGAGGACTTGGAAGGTTCAATTTTGGGTCAAGAAAGGGACTATGAGTTCCGCAGGTCGCCACCAAACGCGTTGTCAGAAAGGTTGAGCTCGGTGAGGGTATGACTATCTTTGAGAGTGTCGCATCGCATGAAAGAGATTGGGGTATCTTGGAGATCAGTTGTCCGGTGAAGATATCTGCAAAAATCACCGAAGTGTATCTCCTCTACGGTTCCGGAGCTGGCGCAAAGCCGCTGTAGATGTAGCTCAATGTCATCGGTTGTCGGTTGTGTTCAGGTGTAAACGTGTTCCCGGCTGAGGTTCGTCATTTCATAACATCCATTCTCTTTGATGTGATCATTTGGAGGTCGGGTCAGCGAGCCTCTTCCACGGTCCCTATCACCTCGGGAAGAAGGGCTGCCCCCTTGCGTGCCCGCGTGCCACCTCTCATGTAGGTTTGTTCCGCCAGGTCTGTGCTCATGTTACTCGTATGCATGGGCAATCATCTGGCGCGTCGTGCGCGGTCATCGTCCCCTCGTTCCGTGTCTGTCCTCGTAGTGTTGTTGCCGCTCGCCTGGAGGTCTTGCGTTCGTGCGTGCCGTCGTTTGTGAAATTGGCATCAGCGTACGCTATATTAAGCATTGCGCTCCCTGCGCCATCCTTGGCCCTTGACTACCTCATTGCCTCCGTACCGGATCCTGTACACGAGGGACTTCCAGTGCTCGCTGCCCAGCGGTACAGTGCTGTCACCATTTCTAACAGCTTCGGGCATCTTGAGCGGGTCCGTTCGGCGATCCCAGCGAGAAAGCGTGAGGTTCTGAAGGATGTCGAGGTTGTTGTGATCCGCAAGCATTGTCCGCGACCTAGTCTCCTCCATCTCGCGCGTCTCCCCTGCTGCCCATATTCTTGTCATCTCCAAGATCTCAATCTATTTGGTATCACAACATTTGTGTAGGCCGCAGCCCTTGCGCGTGTGGCTCCATCCTCTCGCAGTCCTTAGTGGACTCTTCTTGTCTCTTGGGTCAGGTCTGGGCTGTTGCGTACGTCCGTGGTAAGTTGAAGAGGCCGCACATCGCCGTACAGGTCGTCGTCACACGTGTTCGCCGGTGGGCTCATTTTGGCCGGCGATGGTTTGCTCCCTCTTGGGTGATGAGTCGAAGTGTGATAATGCCCACATTTGCATGTAGGGCTTTGTCTTTGTACTGTACAGTACCTTTCTGTGTTGTGGCTGATTTTCGTGAGCGGGCGCCACCCGCAAGTACATTTGCCGTCTGTCCATTGGTTCTTTATGTCTTGCATCCCAATTGAATGCAGCTTGGCTGTGATCAACGGGTGCCACCCGTGGCTCAGTTCCAGGTGTCCTTGGTCAATTCCCAGCATTACCGGGGCCCATAACCTGTTAAAATAAAGGGACTGAAATACTATCTCAGTCTCTTGGAAAAGAGCTCATATTAGAAGTATTTAGCTACCTGAAATACTATCTAAAAGAATGATCAACAATTGTATGAAATATGAGAATAAACTTGAACTCATACCTCAGTCTCTTGGAAAAGAGCTGAGGTCACAGAGTCACAGAACTGCGAAATACAATGGCAAATTCAAACTCCTATCAAAGGCAGATATCAGAAATAATAATGAATAGAACCCATACCCCTGCTCCAATACCATCAGGTCCAGGTTGCCAGTGATCAGAAGAAGAGATGTTTGGGCTGAATGTCAAATCCTTAACACCTTGTGTCTCAGAGCAAAGGCCAACTGCTTCTTCCTATGTACTGCAGTGAGCAATGGCTTTTTCTTCTTTGTAACAGCCTTGAATGAGTGCTGCTTGAGCATATTTCTGACTATTTGTGGGCAGATTGGGTGGGAGATGATGGTGTTAATGTGTTTGGTGACCTGAACAGCATTAGGAACCTTACCAGTGGTGATTTGGATGAGGATTGATCATTTATCAGTAGGAGAGAGCTTGTAATGATGACCAGAAGAAGGAATTTGTAAATTGGGGAAGAGTTGTCAAAGGACCCTGGAGATGATAGACCTGCCAACACCAAGTTTGGAGGCAATATGATATGTAGGGTTGTCAAGTACACATACCGGGTGTCCAGTAATTCGGCAGTACTCACCGAGCAGTCAGACTACATCCACACATGTCAAGCTTCGGGAATGCCGAGGTGTCAGATGGGAATGGCCAAGTCCTACAGGCTGGAAGTAGTGGCTTTGGCTTCAACATGCTTGTGCATTGCGCCCTACTCTCCGTGCATGCCACTGATTTGCAACAGATGGAATACTCGGAAGGATACCGAGGATGCTGGCCTGAGCTTAACAGAGGAGGAGAGGTAGAAGGGCCTAAGCCTAGTTGATACCCAGAATGAGGAAATATGTACATGCATTCCCTACTTGTATAGTTTTAAGAGGCGACATGTGGAATAAGGAATGTGGGACAATAAGGTATGCAGAGCATGTGGGTATTGTCCACAACAAGTAAAATTAGAATGAAGGAATGTAAATGGGAATAGAACAATAAAAGATAGAATAATAGAAATGTGGCCAAGGATAGGACAATAGGGGGTGCCCAACTATAAAACAATGGTTGAGACCAAAGATAAAACAAGGACAGGAAGTCCCGAGGTGAGGCGGATTGAGGAATGAGGAGTAGGCATGGTGGGATTAATGGATGGTGAGTTGTATAGAGTATGTGAGGGGTAATAGATAAAGAATGTGGGTGGTGGATGTGCTGAGCCGAGACTGGCATACCAAGTGATATGCATACGGTGTGGACACTTGGACGTGGACATAGGATGGCTGCTCGGTTGGCACTGCCGAATTAATGGGTCTCTGTCAAGACCCTGGTACCGAGCTCCGGTACACTCGGTAATACCGTCCGTCTGTCTGTCCTCTACCCATATTATTCTCACTATCACATGGTCTCGGCTCGGTACATCCAGTACATTGTCTAGGTTTCTTCTCCTATCCTATCTAACTCGTCCTTCGCTATCCTTCCATCCCCTCACCCGTTTTCCCCCGAACATATGACGGCCACTCATTATCCTGACCACTGCCCTATTGTTTTATCTTCGGTCGTCCTCTATTGTTCTATTCTCACCCACCACTTCATTATCTTATTCTCAGCCATACTCTATTATTCTAATCCCACTTACATTCCTTATTCTATTTTTGATCACTGTGGACAATGCCTCCATGTGGTTTTTCATACCTTATTGTTTTCCATTCCTTACGTCACCCTGTTCCATATCTTGCTTCTTAACCTATATAAGTAGCAGGATGTATGTAGATAGTTCCTCACTCAGAATATCAAATTGGTTCACACCCCCTTGTCTACCTCCCCTATCTAAAGTCCTTCGCTCAAGCCGACGTCCTCGGCACCCTCACGAGACTCCTTACTGCCTAAATCAGTGGCATGCACAGAACAGCAGGGCACAATGTATGAGCACATTGAAGCCTAGCCACTCCAAAATGGTTTGCAGGACTTAACCAATATCTCGGTGTCACCGAATCTTAACAGTATATTCTGAGTGACACTGCTTTCCGTGCCACCTCCGTTCTTACGATCATGCCCCCACAAACTAGATCCACAGCCCATATGGATGACAATTGGCTCACTCCCATAGTAAATCAACGAAGGGAGCGTGAAGCCTCCGGTACCCCACCCCTTCTCATTGGTTATACCTCGCCGACAATAGAACTGTGGCATCTCGCCTCCCCCTTTGAGCAAGAGCCACGCATCGAAGAGGTTGTCGACGATGAAATTGAATATGCAGATTATGATAATGACGATCAAGAACCCCATCTGGCAGAGGACGAACTCGGTTCAGTACACTATGATGCAGATGCTGAAACCGAGGAACAGCCTCAGCACCACCATCAGGCAAACACGCCTGAACCTCCCCGGACTCCAACAGCCATGCCCCCTCAACCTGTGGTTGCACCCCGTCAGCCCATGGCCATACCTCCGCAACCTGCGGCCGCACCTCCTCCATCTGCAGCTATACCGCCGCAGGCTGGGCAAGCTCCCCAAGCCCAACTAGCCCCACAGCCCAGGCAAGCTCCGCAAGCCGGGCTACCTCCTAGGGCCAGGGCCCCCATGAACCCGGCCAACAATCACGACCTTCTGAATGCCATTCTCAAACTCGGCAGAACCGCCCGGAACCACCGACAAGACGGTCAAGCCGCCAGAATCCGAGAACCAGAACCCTTTGATAGAACTGACCCAAAGAAGTTAAAGGGTTTCATCTTCCTTTGCAGAATGAACTTCCGCACCCGGCCTAACTCGTTCCCCGACGATAGGCAAAAAGTCAATTACATGGTCTCCTACCTGAAAGGAACAGCTCTGGAATGTTTCGAGCCTTACCTGACGGGTAACCCCAATATGGAACCCCGTTGGACCAGCAACCTGGAGCTTTTTATCGACGAATTACAGATCAACTTTGGCTCTTGGGACGAAAGAGCCAATGCTGAGATGGCCCTCAAAAAGCTAACTATGCAGGACAACCACAAAGCCACTCAGTTCTTTGTGGAATTTTACAGGCTCACGGCCTTTGTCAACTACAATGACAAGGCTCTCCTTTGCAAGGCATACATGGCACTGCCGAAGTGCATCAAAGATGGTCTCATCCATTTTGACAAACCCCGCACACTCAACGAACTTTGAAATCGTGTTCAAAGGATCGACATGAGGTATTGGGAACGAAAGGCTGAACAGTCTGCGGAGGGCAGCAATGAGCCAAAGAAAGATATCAGATCGGACAAGCCTGGCAACAGATCCACCTCGGACAACCGCCAGCAACATAACCGCAATGATAACAGTAGCAAGGACATGTCCAAGAACAAAGATGGGAAAACGCCCCAGCCAGACCCACCCGAGTATACTAAGACCCTCGGAAAGGACAGCAAGCTTCTCCCGACCGAACATCAAAGATGCATGGACCACAACCTGTGTCTCCTCTGTGCTGCCAGTAATCACAAAGTCACCCAATGCCCCAAGGCAACCAAAGCCCATGTGACCACCACTCCCGACTCCATCTCACAGGCATCTGATGCCTCGGATGTCAATGCTGAGGACTCAGCAACGGTGACCGAAGACTAGTCCCCTATCCGCTAACCTCTGAGCATACCGAGAGTTGCGTTGACTCAGCAGATGCTAGTAGTGAGGCCTAGATCAATGCTCATATGCCCCCATGCTCTCTTCTCTTCTCTTCTCCCGACTTCCGATTGGTTACCGAATCCCCCCGGCAACCCACCCTGATGCCTGATCGCATGATGTTCTGTCCATAGTTACTGCATTATTTTATTTAGAATTATTTGATCCAGTACAGCTCATTCGGTTACTACTGAATACATAGACATGTCACTAGATCTTCCATCCGGACAATAGCTGTCCAACCATCCATATGTCACATCACTAGATTCGTCGGTCGGCTACCAGTTCGGTCATTACCAAATCCACAGAATTGACTACTAGTTGTCCAACAACACAAATCTACACCCAGCATTTTTGACCAAGTAACAGTATATATTCGGAAACCATCCACTTCAAAAGAATTTCAGCCCTTCCTGCCAACCTTGAGGCAATGCCCCATCCTCGGCACCCTATTCGGCATGCTTGATCAATCAGCATCAGCTCACAGTTTATTTAAAAATTCCCCTTTATGATTATTCTCTTTCTTAGAACCCTTCTTGATCTAGTACTGCTTGCTAACCGCATAGACATGTCTACTAGATTTTCCATCCGGACAATTACAGTCCACCTATCAGTCTGTCACATCACTAGATCCATCGGTCGGCAATATTCGGTCACAACTCGCTCACCCGGGTGCAACATATAAGTTGACCCTACTCTGAACCTTGCCATTGTTTATCTTTGGGAGATATTCTTTAATTATGACTACGTCATTCTTTTACATCATAACAGAGACACAGGAAGGAGAGGTCAGATTTTGCTATTGCTTACCAGTATTGGACTGTAGAGGTCTGGAAGAGGGTTGTGTGGTCAGATGAGACAAAGGTCAATAGGCTAGGGTCATATGGCAAGAAATTTGCTTGGAAGAAGGCAAGAGAGGGGCTGAGTAATGGGCTGGTTGAGGGAACATTAAAATTTAGTGGAGGTTTTGTGATGGTTTAGGGCTGTATGACATGGGATGGGCCAGGATATGCTGTCAAGATTGATGGAAGGATGGATGGGGATCTCTATGTCCAGATTTTGGAGGAGGATCTTCAGTCCAGTCTGGAGCACTATGGTAAAACTTCTGCTGACATTATTTTTCAACAGGATAATGATCCAAAGCATACCTGCAAAAAGGCCAAGGAATGGTTTGCAAACAACCATTTTGAGGTTCTTTCATGGCCAGCACAGTCTCCAGATCTTAATCCAATTGAGCATCTGTAGAGTCATCTGAAGAGGAAGCTTGGAGAGTACAATCAGCCATCAGAAGGGATAATAGAGGTTTGGGAGAGGTTACAGGAAGTTTGGGACAAGATAGAGCCTTCAGTGTGTCAGGGATTGATTAAGAGTATGCCTAGAAGGGTTTTAGCTATGCTGAAGGCAAAGGGGGGATATACCAAATATTAATTATAATGATTTTTTGATCATCTAGATAAGAGCAACAAAACTGGTCCAATGAGTCACTGTCAAAAAATTGCAATATCTCAACCAATAAAGTTTATTACATAAACATGAGAAGACCAATTGAAAGCTAAGATGCAGGGGTATCTGTGAGAATATTCTCAGATTTTATAGATTTTTATTTGGTTCATAAAATTCAGTGAAAGTGAAAAGTGCCAAACATTGGACTGGTTTTGTAAGTCACTGTATATACTGCCAAATCCTTGTTGGAATTGCATTTGGAGCTTGAGTCCTTGCTGGGAATGTCTTTGTTTGTTGACACCTACTGTACCCATCTACATATATTCTCACATCTCTATGTATCCTTGGCCATCAGTAGTTTCTGAGGATGAGCTCTGTTGTCTTGAACCTCCCAGGGTATCCTACAGTAGGCATATCATGGTGTAGATGAATGATTTCCCCCTGAAGCTTCCTGTTCTTTGGTATGTATATCCTTCCTTCCTACATTATGATCCCTTCTTCTTCCTTCCAATCCTTCTCTCTACTCTCTACCCTCTCTCTGACTTTGCTCTCTATATTCTTTGCCTTTCTGATGCTTTTTATCAGGTCTTCCTCCTCTCCTCTGAGCTTTCCCCTTATTGCTTGGAAGAACTCTTGATTCAACACTGTAACTCCAGTATTGTCTCCTTTTACTCCCTGTTTATAGTCTTCCCATCTTGAGAGGAGGTTAGCCTTCTTGTTGAGTTGACCTGGTTGATGCTTCAGGATAAAATCATATTCTGCCAATTCAAGCAACCACCTGGCCTAGTGGCAGTTCAGATTTCTTGCTGTCATGAAGTATTCTAGGTTCTTGTGGTCTGTCCATATTTCAAATGGTTACATTATCCCCTACAGATAGTGCCTCCACTCTGCCAATTCCCACATGATAGCTAGCATCTCCTTATCATGTATATCATAATTCTGTTAGATTGTCTAATCCCACATACTATTCATATCTCTAATTAATATCTTCTAAGATAAGACATTATACATACAGAGCTCTATAGAGTAGTATTGGCAATCTGATAACTTACTAAGGCTCTGAACTCAACTTGCATAGACACACATGTCTTCACTCAAGGAGTCAACCTGAAAGGTTACCCATGTGGACTAGATGGTATAGTGGTTAACACTATAGCTATATATGCTATAGCCCTGGGTTCAAACCCCAGTCTGGTCATTCTTTTCATCTCAACAAATTCCTCTCCACATCATTGAGTGCCTTGGACATGTAAGCCACTGGTTTCCAGGTTCCTTGTTACATTTGTGACAGGATTGCACCACTGGCAAAGTCTGAACTGTCTCCTTCCACTCAGAATAGGTCCTCATCTGTTGGGAAGGCTAGGATTGGTGCTGCAATTACTGCTGCCTTAAGGAGTTGGAAGCTTATCGACTGTTCTGGTCCCTGGTTCTATGGCTTGTTCCCCATTAGTTCATGTAGTGGTTTGGCAATGCTTGCAAAACCTTGGATAATTGAAAAAACCTAAGAATTGCTGCAATTCATTCTTCACCATGGGAACTGGCCATCTGCTCACTCCTTCCACCTTGACCAGGTCCATCTCCACCTTCCCTTTTCTCACCACCAATCCCAGATATTCCACCTTCTCCTTCTCAAACTCACATTTCTCTGGTTTGAGATATAGATTGTGTTCTTGTAGCAGGGCCAAGACATGCTTGACGGTCCTTCTGTGTTCTTCTAAGTCTGTCGAGTAGATCATGATGTTATCTATATAGGTACTGATGTATCCTTCATTGATCAATTCATGGAAGATGTCATTCATCATCATCTGGAATGTTGCAGGAGAGTTAGTCAATCCAAAGAACATAACCAGTGGTTCAAAGAGGCCTCAGTTAGTGATGAAGGCTGCTTTGTGTTCATCTCCTTCTTTGACTCAGACATTATTGTATACCCATCTAATGTCCAGCTTAGTGAAGATACATGCATGGTGTAGTTTGTAGATCACTTCAGAAATCAGTGGCAGTGAATAGCAGTTCTTGATTGTCATTACATTCAGCCATCGGTACCTCAAGCTGCCATCTTTCTTTTTAATGAAGAAGAATAGTGATGCAATAGGAGACTTGGATGGTTGGATCTTTCCTGACTTCAGGTTTTCTTCCAAAAACCCATCTAGTTGCTTCTGTTCCTCTAGACTAAGTGGGTACACCTTGCTTGAGAATAGTTCAGCCCTGGCTTTAGCTTGATTACATGGTCCCACTGCTATTATTCCGGAAGATTATCATCAAACCCCTCCTTTGTAAGACCCCTCTAAACTCTTCCAGGTAGTGTGCTTGCACCATTTCTTCTACCATCCTCCTCCTCTTCTCCTTTTGTGCCTCTTCTGCCAACTCCTGCAAGTGTGTCCTGGCTATATATCCTTCCTCTTCCTTTGCATATATCTGGGTCATGAATATATGGTCTCCCTCCTTTAGTTCTTCCTCCTCTTCTCCTGCATCATCCTCCTCTACACCTGCTTTTGACATTCCACATTCCAAGGGATATCAGTCAAATGACATCTCTCCTGTCTTCCAGTTGACACTTGGGTTATGCTTCTGAAGCTAGTTGAAGCCAACAATAAGGTCTGTCTTTCTGGTATTGGTGACTGAAAATGGGAAGACCTCCAAGTGGTTCTTTATCCTGACTCTGAGGGTCACTGTGTAGGTTATTGGTCCTCCTTCATTGTGGGTTCCATCCACATTGTAGACAGGTAGTGGTCTTGGGAGCCTTTCCATTGGCAAACACTTTGCTTTTGCAAAGCCTTCATTGATATAGAACCCTGTTGCCCTACAATCTAGGAGTGCTTCAATTTTGAATCCCCTTTTGTCTGTCAGTGTTTCAACAGTGGTGGGTATTATCACCAAAGATTGTTTGATTTGTCTGATCTACTATTTCCTTCCCCTAAGCTCCTTGACTGCTTCCATACCTTCCTCTCTTCTCATCCCTTGTATGGCTTCTACTACTTCTGATGTCACCTCTCCTTTCCTTCTGCTGTGTGTCCACTGTCTCAACACTTCCTGCCCTGACTTGTTGTCTTGGTGCATCCTCCACAATACCCATCCTGCCATTCCCTCTTTGGGTTTCTCCACCTCTTCTACCATCACCACCTTCTCTTCTTGCTTCCTCTTCTCTTTCTTCTCCTTCTTGACTTTCAAGGGTTGTTCTGGGACAATTTCAGGTTCAGGTTCTGCACTTTCTTCAACTGCTAGTGGGGTGAAGTAGTTTACAGATACCCAGGGCAAGGAGGATGTCCTGTTCACTCCTGCCCCTCCTGAAAATCCTCCTTCTTCAACATGTCTAGCACCTCTATTTTCTTCTCTTTTGTCCACCCAACCATCATTGCTCTGGCCTTCTGTATACCTCCAGGTTTGGGATAGTTTCATGCTATATATCCTTGCTCTCTGTAGTTGAAGCATGTTACCACCCTTACTGGCTTCCCTTGAGCCTGATAAATCTCCATGGGTTGTGGTCCCAAAGTGAGTGGGGAAACAAGTGGTTGAGCTGGAGTAGATTGTGGGTTCCTTGGAGTCTGCCATGTCCTTAGCCCTATGGTCCCCCTCTTTGTTGCTTGGTATTCATGTAACTGGCTGTCAAAATGGAGGGCATATGACTTCCACTTGTCATACATTGTTGGAATGGTCTCCAGTGTGTAAATCCATTCCACCACCTGTGAGGACAGGTTCTTCTTGAGCAAGGCAACATATCCTTCATCATTATACCCTGCCTGTGACCTGTGTTCCTCAAACTCCATGAAGAACTCTGTTGCTGGCCTTCCTCCTTGTCTCAGCTGCTCCAGCTTTCGTTGAGCCATTTCTTTCTTTGAGTCATGGAATGTTATCAGTAACTCAGTATGGAATTCCTCCCAACTCTGGTAGCTACATGTTCTTGCTTCTAGTTCCCCTGTGACATGACTTGCCCACTGAGCTGCAAACTTCACCTTCATATAGGGCAAGGCAAAGCGGATCTTTCACAGGTGGTTGTCATGACCACACACCATGCTCTGACTTACTTGGCAGTACCGACGGACCGACCCTTACTCATATCATCCCTCATGGTGCACGGTTTCGGCTTGGTACACTTGGTTCATCATCTGGTTCATTATCCTTACCCCACCCCCCTATTCTTTATCATCCTTACACTCCCTGTCCTTCCCCTCACCTGCTTATCCTCAGGACGTTCACTATTCATTGCCACTTACTCGTGGCCCTATTGTTTTATACCATTCCTTATTGTTCTATTTCTTTCCCACAATCTCACCCGCTTATTATTGGTCATATTTCATTGTCTTACTCCCACATTATTCTATTCTAGATCGCTGTGGACAATACCTCCACATGGTCTTCATACCTTATTCTTTTTTCCATGTCTTATGCCACCCTTGTTCCACATTCCGCCTCTCAGCCTATATAAGTAGTAGATGCATGTACATAGTTCCTCAGTCTGAGTATCAACTAGGTTTACGCCTCCCTACCTCTCCTCCTTCTGTTCAGAAGTCCTTACTTGGGCCAACACTCTTGGCATCCGCTTGGGTACCTTTTCTATTATAAGTTAGTGGCATGCACAGGAGGCAGGGCGCAACGCACGAGTACATTGAAGCCAAGCCACCCTGACTGGCCTGCAGGACTTGGCCAGTCCCAACAGCACCATCGGTAGTACCGAGGCCTGACAGTATACTCAGACTCCCACTACCTCCTGTGCCCCTTACCACTTAACGATTATGCCCCTACAATCCAGATCTACCACCCGCGAGGTGACTAGTGCCTCAGACACCAAAACTGAGAAATCAGTGGAGGTGACCGAGTCAAAAGAACTAATCAGCAACTCTTTGGCTCCCCAGAACACCAGGGGTTGCGTCGACTTGGCAGGTGCTGGAACTGAGGTTAATCTTAATGCTTCTGCCCTTCTTAATCCTAATTCTTTGGTAATCCCTCTATCTTCTGTTTTGATACCGAGTTCTTCGGCGACCCCTCTTAAATGTCTGATCGATTCAGGCTCTACTCACTGCTTCATAGAATCCTCCTATGTTTGGGAACATAAGATCCCCACCACTTCCGTGGATTCAATTCCCCTTAAACTATTTGATAGCACTACTAACTTGGTTATTACCGAATCTGTAGAACTACCGATCAAATTTCCGTCAGGACAACTACAGTCCATCCATATGTACGTCACGTCACTAGATTCGTCTGTATCGGTAGTACTCGGTCACAACTGGCTCACCTGCTACAATCCGTTGATTGATTGGGTATTGGGCAGTATTATGTTCCGAAAAACTGCTAATGACCCTAGGTGTGTCCCGAAGCCTTCAGTTCAGCCGGCACCTGCCGCTGCTCCACGGCCTCAACCAGGATCCTCTCCGAAATTAGAAGCCCCATGGATAGCCCTAGTCAATGCAGCCGCCTTTGCGTGAGCCTGTAAATCAGAAGGTTCTCAAGTTTTCAGTCTGGACCTTTCGGCCATCGATGCCGTTTCAGCATGATCGGCCAAGGCCCCATCCATTCCATCCATTCCCCCCGATCCGGTCGACCTGGAAAACATCCCAAAAGAGTATCACAAATTTGCTGACATTTTCAGCAAAACAAAAGCTGACACTATAGGACCCCACCAACCCTATGATCTTAAGATCACCCTGGAAGATGGCACCAAGATGCCTCATCCACCCCTATACTCATTATCACAATCAGAACTGGAAACCCTGCACGAGTTCCTTGACGAACACCTGAACATGGGGTTCATCAGGGCCTCCCATTCCCTGCACGGAGCACCAATCCTATTTGTCCGAAAGAAAGATGGCTCCCTTCGGCTATGCGTTGATTTTTGAGCACTAAACAAAGTAACCAAGAAGGACCGGTACCCTCTCCCTCTAATCACTGACCTACTAGACGCCCCCTGAAAAGCTCGAATTTATACAAACATCAACCTTCGGCACATGTACCATCTGATCTGAATTGCCAAAGGAGAAGAATGGAAGACTGCCTTCAAGACCCGGTACGGGTCATACAAATGGCTAGTCATGCCATTTGGCCTCTCCAATGCCCCTGTGGCCTTTCAGAGGTTCATGAATGACATTCTCGGTGACCTGATAGACCATTGTGCTGTCGCCTACATAGACGACATACTAATTTATTCAGACTCACTCGAGAAGCACCGAGAACATATCTGAGAGGTGCTCCGCCGACTCAGAAAAAATGGCTTATTCATCAAGGCCAGCAAATGCAAATGGCACAAAGACACGGTCGAATTCCTTGGTTACATCCTACGTACCGACAGCCTCACCATGTCTGATAACAAGGTCAAAACCATCTGCGAATGGCCTGAACCGAGGAAGGTCAAGGACATCTAGTCCTTCCTAGGTTTTGCCAATTTCTACCATCGCTTCATTTTTAACTATTCAGACATAACCATACCCCTTACTCGGCTGACATGTAAAGGCATGACATGGGCTTGGACAGAGGACTGTCAAAAGTCTTTCGACCTGCTCAAAACGGCCTTCACCTTGGCACCCATCCTGCATCACTGGGAACCCGACTTACCCCTGGTCGTGGAAACTGATGCTTCAGACTATGCCCTTGCAGCAATCCTTTCCATCATCAATTCCAAAGGTGAGATTCATCCTGTTGCTTTTCATTCCCGTACCTTTACCACTCCCAAGCTAAACTATGATGTTCATAACAAGGAACTCTTAACAATCTTTGAGGCATTCAAGCAATGGCAGCAGTACCTGGAAGGCTCTGCCGGCCCTGTAGATGTCGTCACCAACCACAAAAACCTCGAATATTTCTCCACCACTAAAGTCCTGACACGGAGACAGGTGTGATGGTCTGAATACCTCTGCCAATTTAATATCACTATCCGTTTCCGTCCCGGCAAACTTGGTACAAAACCCAATGCTTTAACTAGACGATGGGATGTCTACCCTAAAGAGGGGGGTAACAACTACGGCACCATCAACCCCCAAAACCTCCGACCAATCTTTATAACTACTCAATCAGTGGAATCCATTTGAGTGACACAACTTATCATTCCAACCCTACAAGCAAGCATCATCATGGACTCATAAAAACTCCATTCCAACATACGTTCAGCCCTCCTGACCAATCCAACGGCAATGCCCCATCTCGGCACTCCCGAAACACCAAACCCAAGATGGACGCAAACCCCAGATGGTTTCCTTCAGTTAGACAACCGGATCTACATCCCCAATGCCAACAACCTCAAACTATGCGTCCTACAATGCAAGCATGACCATGTCCTCTCGGGACATTTCAGTCAAAACAAAACACTAGCCCTGGTCTGCTGCAGATACATCTGGCCAGGCTTGCACACCTTGGTCATCGACTTCTGCAAATCCTGCACCACATGTATGCGTTCGAAATCACAGCATCACAAACCCTATGGCTTCCTAAAACAACTCCCCATTCCCAAACGACCATGGAATTCCATATCCATGGATTTTATTGAGCAACTTCCTCAGTCCTCTGGTTTCATGTCGATACTAGTGATAGTTTGCAGACTCACCAAACAAAGTATCTTCATTCCTACCGTCAATACAATCACTTCCGCCGAATTGGCTAAACTGTTTGTACTTCACGTCTTCTCCAAGCACGGTGTACCGAGTCATGTAACATCTGACCGTGGAAGCAAGTTTGTCTCCCACTTCTTCAGGTCACTCGGAAAAGCTCTTGACATGCGCCTACACTTCACCTCAGACTACCACCCGGAAGCTGACAGCCAAACCAAACGAGTAAACCAGACGCTGGAACAGTACCTTTGAGTCTACTGCAACTACCAACAGGACAATTGGTCCAAATTGTTGCCACTAGTGATTGGCACGGGTAACCCCCGGGTATTTTGTGCCTACCCGTACCCGTACCCGAGAATACCCGTACCCTTAGCCACGGGTAGCGGGTTATTGCGGGTACGGGTACGGGTACCCGCGGGTTTAACGGGTATTGCTGTTACCCATGACCCACAACGGGTATTGTTCTTACCCGCGGGTTCAGGACAGAGCTGATTGCCCCTGAGGCGGGCAGAATCAGTGAGGTATGCGCCGTATGCGTCACGCGTACACGTCGTATGCGTCGTACGCGCCGTATGCGCCATACGCGTCGTACGCCCCATACGCGCCGTACGTGTCGTACGCCCCATACGCGCCGTACGTGTCGTACGCCCCATACGCGCCGTATGCGTCGTATGCGCCGTATGCGCCGTATGCGTCGTACGCGCCGTATGCGCCGTACGCGTCGTACGCACCATATGCGTCGTACGCACCATATGCGTCGTACGCACCGTACGTGCCGTACGCGTACGAACGTGCCGTATGCGTCGTACGCGTCGTACGTGCCGTATGCACCGTATGCGTCGTACGCCTGGAGTATGAACTGGCAACCTGGGGCTAGAAGAGCCCTATCTTCAGTGAGTTGGGTTTCTAGAGCCCGCATGAAACCGTGGTCAGGTTGCGGAATCGAATTTTCATGATTCCCAGTAAGAACCCGTGCTGGCTACATCATTTGGACATCGAAATTCAGCGCTAAATGTGCTTATATAACCGAGGTTAGCGCTGAACCTCGGTTATATAAGCGTACCCGCCTGCGGGTACGGGTTTGGGCCGGGTTGGAAATCCTGACCCTGACCCTTACCCACGCTACCCGTACCCGCTACCCGCGCGGGTTTCCAATACCCGCGCCAATCACTAGTTGCCACTAGCCAAATTTGCCTACAATAACACTCCAAATGCCACCACAGGCATCTCTCCCTTCTTCGCCAATAAGGGACATCACCCAAACCTCACCGTACACCCCGAGCATGACCTTGCCTCCTCTCGAGCATGCGAATTTGCTATACAGTCATGGACACTCAAAGTCTGCCTTTTTGATTCCAAGAGAATGGCACATGTAAATATTTTAATTTTTACAGAATCAGATTCCCACTCTGAAAAGGAGTTGATTTAGCATTTTTTTTGGATTTTTACCGATAATTTTAGGGGGTGGCCAAATTTTGGGACCAAATTTCCAGTAATTGGCATAGGTATTGGAAACCGACACAGGTAGTGGATTTCCAACCCAGCCCAAACCCATACCTGCAGGCAGGTTGTGGCTGATGTAATCGAGGTTCAGCACCAACCTTGCTTACATCAGCTTGGTGTCAAACACACACATACCCTCCATCGGCCTGCCCACTGCACAATGCTACCAACCTTTGATGGACAGATGCTACCACATACACATACCCTCCATTGGCCTACCCACTGCACAACACTACCACACTACCACATACCCAATGTCGGCCGCATGCAGCACGTGCATGTCATATGTGAATGCATACGACACAACTCCCTGACAAGACAGGTCTTAACAAGGTGTGGACCGAGTGGTCGGAGGAATATCATGACAGTACGGTTTTGATGTTTTTCTTTCTATAATACCCTAACTGTCTCTTGGGATGCAGAGAAGTATCATGAAGGCCATCTTCGCACACACACACAACAGGAGTTCATAGATCACAATGAATGAGTCAAACGTCTCATTCCCATCTGTTTCCTTTTCATCTGCAAGCATGGAAGGTGTGACACCTTAATTATTTTTGTTTCACCCATCTCACCCAGAATTTGCTTGAAAGCTAAATCTCTGGATGTTAGGATTCATCAGCAGGCCTTCATTTCTTTTAGTTGCTAAAGCCTGTCTAATGCACTCGTTCAATGATAGTCAACCCTTTCTTAAGTCCTTTTGCTTTTGGGTTTTTATTTGTGGCATGTGCATCTGAGGTAGGATGCTATTTGCATTGGGGTTGCTGGTAGCCCCATCCTGCCTCCTGGGAAGCCCAGGTGCACTTGCCTCTGTGTGTATGTCATCTATACCTAAGGCAGATGTGTACCTGGGTACACCTGAGGTACGATGCTGTTTGCATTGGGATTTCTGGTAGCTCCATCCTGCCTCCTGGGAAGCCCAGGTGTATTTGCCTCTGTGTGTATGTCGTCTATACCTAAGGCAGATGTGTACCTGGGTGAACCTGAGGTAGAATGCTGTTTGTATGGGGGTTGCTAGGTCTATAATTGTCAAGCGTCGGATACTGATGGACTTCGGTACTGCTGAGGGGTGTTGGCGAAAGGGTCGGGCGGACTATGGCCAAGTCCTGCAGGCCAAGAGTAGTGGCGTTGGCTTCAACGTGCTCGTGCGTTGCACCCTACTTGCCGTGCGTGCCACTGTATTTGCCACAGACAGATACTCGAGGGGATGCTGATGATGCCGGCTCGAGTCGAGGACTTAACAGAAGAGAAGAAGGTAGAAGGGCCTAAGCCTAGTCGATACCCAGAATGAGGAAATATGTACATGCATGTCCTACTTATATAGGTTAAGAAGCGACATGTGGAATAAGGAATGTGGGACAACAAGGTATGCAGAGCATGCGGTTATTGTCCACAACAAATAAAATTAGAATAAGGAATGCAACGCGGGGATAAAACAATAAAAGACAGGATAATAGAATGTGTCCAAAGATAGGACAATAGGAGGTGCCAGACTATAAGACAAGGCTTGCAACCGAGGATAGTACAAGGTCAGGAAGTCCCGAGGTAAAAAGGGTCGAGGGGTGGGGACAGGGAGTGTGGATGGTGGATGTGCCGAACCGAAACCGGCGTACCAAGTGTCATGCATGCAACGCGGGTACTTGGTCGTGGATATGGTGTGATTGCTCGGTCGGCATTGCCGAATAGACGTGTCTCGGTACGGTACTTGACAATAATATTATTCCTCTGCCTGTGCTTTTACCTCTTCCAAAGCTTTCATGGCTTTCTCTGAGACACTCCAATGACCCTTCTGTTTTCTGACAACCCATGCTGCAGCCCAGCCTGTTAGCCTATTTCTGTAGGCATCAATAAATCTCCAAGACTGATTGATAAATCTTCGAATGACTTCTGGAGGGCAGGAATCAAGAACCTCAAAAGCTTTCTCTTTTGCTGCAGTAAAATTTGCTTTTGGTTTCTCCTGATATCTGTATTTACACCATCCCAGTACTTAGCCATTTAATTAGCTGATGATCTTTATAACACATGATATTGGACTTGCCATTTCAATTGGGTTCAATTCACAGTGAAATTTTGGCAAGAAAATACACTCATGGCCCTTCTTCTTGATCATCAGCTCTAATATAGAAGGCTGATCCATGAAGTCTTCTTGCTGCGATAACAGTCGAGCCATGTAGCAGTTTTGAGTTTCAAAAGGACAAACAGGTAAGCACTTAGCTTTCATCTTTGAAACATCAAATCCATGTTCCTCAAGGCAGTCTTTCAAGCCTTTTGCTTCTCCTTGTGGTGCAATCACATCCTGATGGAGTCCATGGAATTGAGGGTCTGGATTTGACTGAGAAATGATAGTATTCTTTTGCTTTCGTTGAGCACCACCATTTGACTTGTTCATTGTAAATGCCTTAAGTGCATCTGGTGGGAGTGAGGCATGAGCAGATGATTGATTAAATACAATAATGCTTGGCAGTCTGGATGAGCTTCTTCAAAGATCTCCATTGCAGACTTGACTTGGACCAAAAGCTGGTGAGTGTCCCAACAAGGATCACCATTACTTCCTGGATAAATCACTTTGCGAGCATCCTGGATGATGTGGCCAGTTTCATCCAATCGAACCAATTGACCATCCTCCTCATTGATAAAATCGGAAACATGAATAAGTCTACCTCGCCCTTTTTTTCAAAGTGGCTGTTCTCCTTCTCTCAACCTGGTCCAAATTCAATTTCTAAGATTTCCTTGAATTTAATAAATCAACTCACCATGAGGTTTTGACATCATCATTGGCATGAAAGCAGCACTCATCATGATATTGAATGATGATTCTTTGCTGACCTTCTTCTAGCTCTGGCATAATCTTGTGAATTTCTGACTCCTTTCCCACTATATCCAAATCAAACCTCTCATATTTTGCCACCTACTTCTCAAACTCCTTGAGTGCTGGAAGAAAAATCTTGTTCCGATAATCCACAACATCTTCTTGCTCATGACCATCCATATAAACACATTTTCGAACCACTGTTTGTCTCCATCCAAGCTTAATCAACTACCAACGAGCAGTTCACTCACTAATGGGAGATTTTGGAGCAATATTGAGCTCAGCAAACAATTTTTTATTCAGAGCATGTTGGATTTTTTGTGGTGTGACATTACCAATTTTCTGGGAGGTAAGCCAATTAAGAATGAGTTTCTTCACTGATTCATCATGCAACCAGGAGCAAGTATTTTGCTTTTTGACTGGGAGTGTTTCAAAAAGTTAATAATGACAAGCCAGTGCATGCACATGCCAGGAAAACCAATTCCCTTCACCTTCATGCCATTGATGAGAAACTTGAATGCTTGCTTGAGTCCGATTGAGCCCCTTTAGTCAAAGGGTGGCAAAATTACAGATGATCATAAGTTGGTTGAGCTGTGAGAGTGGTAAAGTTTTACTGTGGTTTTTGAGATGCTTTTTGATATTAGTGCAAAGGGTTGCCCAGTCTTGAATGTGAGCCTTTGGACCTTCAACAACTTCCTCTAACTCTCCTCAACTTCTTTGTCATGATTCCTAGGCTTAACAATTACCAAGTCTGAGATTTCACTCTCAGGACCTTCCCTATCCAAAACCTTGCCCTCTGACCTCTGAATGAAGATTGTGATCCATAGAAGTATTTGAAAGCACAGAAGCTGAACACTTCCGTGAAATTTTCTTGGTCAACTTTGATCCACCTGGACTGTGTAACCTGGATATACGAGGAGCTTTGAAACCATAGCTTGTGAGCTTTCCTTGGTCTCTGAAAGCTTTCTTATAATGCCTTTGGGTCCTGGCTGATTTACTCATCACAGATGGTCCCTTCTTGTACTCCTTGGGTAGTTCTGCTTGCAACTTCAATATCTTTGAGCATTCTTTTAGCAAGTAAATCCATACCTGTCTTTATCTTCTCCCTTCTCAATAACTCCTTCTGTATTCTGAAGGGCATCCAGTCAACATTACTAGGTACATCATTTTTGATCATGGCACCCATAGCATTGGCTAGATCCAGTGAGTGAAACCCTGACCATTCCTCCAATGCCTCATCATCTTTATCATCATCCAGATCAGTGTAATGCTCATCCTCATGTTGTAAGCTTGTTTTCATTGAATCAAAATGGATGAGGAGCTCAAGATTATCATCATCCTCATCTAATTCAGATTCAAATCTATTGCCTTCAGGACTTGGGGCAGAGGATCGGGGTAGAGTGGGGTTATGAGATGATTCTGTAGGGGCTGGAGATGCTTTGGGCTGGTTCCAAAGTCCAGATAAGTTCCTAGATTGCTTCTGTTTCTTAGATTTTGGGCCAGGCATGATGCTGCCATAATTAGAGTTTCGGAGTTTAATTGTGAAATAATGTGTTGTTGAATGTTGATTTTTTTGCGAAATCATATTTGCATACTTAAAAGGAAGCATTTGGCAATTTTTCAAGATTTTAGGACAAAATTTAGGGGGGTGGCCAATTTTTGGAGGTCAAAATGGAAAAATTGCTGAAATCAAGGAATTGGCTTGTGAAAAAATCATTGTAATAATTCTAAAACATCCATTATATACTAATAAAGGTATCCCGATAAATTCCAGAGCTTTAGAAATGGGTCACCAAAATAAGCGGACTTTGAGTATCCACGACTGTAGATCTAGATCAGCTCCATGGAGCTCTGAAAAAACAAATTTACCATTCCCAATCATGATACCAAGCCTCGGCAGACTCTCGCAGACTTGCCGCTCCCGAGTTTCCGGTTGGAACTTCAGTATTTGTTAAAGCCCAATTCTTCCACACCACTTGACCCTCCAAGAAACTAGCGGAGAAATATCTCGGCCCCTTCGAAGTAATAGCTTGAGTCGGCACCCATTCCTATACCCTCCGTCTACCCAACTCTATGTGGGCAGTATACCCGGTCTTCCATGTTTCGATGCTCGAACCCTCTACCCCCAATACCATACCCGATCGAGTTCAGCCTCCACCTCCCACTGTCAAAATCGACGGAGAAATCGAGTACAAAATCGCCGAAATCCTTGACTCAAAAACCGACAGAAGATGCAGGCCTTGCCCCCTTCTCTACCTTGTCCGATGGACAGGTTACAAAGGCACTGAAGATGAAACATCTTGGCTAGTAGCAACTGAACTTGGTAACGCTCCCAAGATTGTAGCAGAATTCCACCTTGCCTATCCCAATAAACCAGGCCCGTGGCCTCTAGAGCCCAACTAAGGGCTCCTATATGCCTCCTCTTCCCCACCATTTTTCCTTTTTACATCTATTTTTCATTTTTTGTCTTTACTGAAACATGCTCTCTTCTCTTCTTTCTCATTTTCCTTCCCTCCCTCTATCCTACTTCATCCTCACCCGAACCTTCTTGAACCTGGGTCGGACCATCTTTCTGGCCATCACCCATTAGCCCTGCCAAACTACTCATGTGGGGTCACCAACCTACGTCAGGATCGGCTAACCTGACCCACCGATTTCCGATAAAAAGCCCTTCTGTTCTAATGGGCTGTCACGAGCACAATAAAAAACACCATCCAGTCTAGGGGGCCTCCACCACCCACCTCTATTCACGGCCCCCTCAAAGACAGTTGCCTCCTCCAGCCCTCACCCATACTTGCGAATCTCATACTGCCTATCGGCTTCATGGGTTCAGCCGCTAGAGGGGGGATACTGTCACGACCACACACCGTGCTCTGACTTACTTGGCAGTACCGACCAACTGACCCTTACTTATATCATCCCTCATGGTGCACGGTTTCAGCTCGGTACACTTGGTTCATCATCTGGTTCATTATCCTTAACCCACCCCCCTATTCTTTATCATCCTTACACTCCCTGTCCTTCCCCTCACCCGCTTACCCTTGGGACATTCACTATTCATTGCCACTTACTCGTGGCCCTATTGTTTTATACCATTCCTTATTGTTCTATTTCTTTCCCACAATCTCACCCGCTTATTATTGGTCATATTTCATTGTCTTACTCCCGCATTATTCTATTCTAGATCACTGTGGACAATACCTCCACATGGTCTTCATACCTTATTCTTTTCTCCATGTCTTATGCCACCCTTATTCCACATTCCGCCTCTCAGCCTATATAAGTAGTAGATGCATGTACATAGTTCCTCAGTCTGAGTATCAACTAGGTTTATGCCTCTCTACTCTCCTCCTTCTGTTCAGAAGTCCTTACTCGGGCTGACACTCTTGGCATCTGCTCGGGTACCTTTTCCATTATAAGTTAGTGGCACGCACAGGAGGCAGGGCACAACGCACAAGTACATTGAAGCCAAGCCACCCCGACTGGCCTGCAGGACTTGGCCAGTCCCAACAGCACCATCGGTAGTACCGAGGCCTGACAGTGGTCCACTTTGAAATATGGTACATCTTCCTCAAAGTTCAGGTAGAGCTTATGTAGGAAGATATCAATCTTCTCCAATGAGCCATCAAATGGTTCTAGTCTTGCAATTTTGCAAGCTGGGGTATTTGGACTTGTAGTGCTGCTAGGTGTTGGTTGAGGTAGTGTGTTTAATTGTTCACCATTGCAGTCAGGTCTGCATTGTTTTGCTACAGGCCGGTGAGGATTTATTGTAGAAGATTGGCATCCATGATAGGATGTTGTAAGGATATGATAGTCTTGAACTAATGTCAGCAACAACAAGAGCTTCAATACTTGGAAGTGGAAGAGGGAAATGAGCAATGATACTTGTCAGTATATTGACCAGCTCAAGACTGAGCTTTAACTAATTACCTAAGAACTGTACATATAGTCTGGTGGAGTAGTGGAGTCCAATAACAAGTAACAGAGAGAGGAGTAGAGAAATCATGACAGGTGACCTGTGCCATTCCCTAAGTGTGCCTAACCAAACACCTGGAACCTCAGCTCCTATACCAGGAGTCTGGCTGGTGGGTATCAGGGTCTGCATACCTTTGGGTCCAATTGAGGGTAAGGTATGCCGAGGAAGTTGGTTATAGACAAGGGATATATAAATTGCTGGCTTACTAGTAAAGGGCTCTAAGTTTTCATCTTAGGATTTCCCCCTTTGCTAGGTGAGGCCCCTCTCTATTTGTATGTAGTGTTATATTATAACTTAGGATTTCCCCCTTTTAGGGAACGGCACGGGTCACCCACGGGTCAAATGTGGGTGACCCGCACCTGTAAAAGGCAACAAATTCCCACAGTGATGTGTTCTTTCAACTGGGCCAAAAGGCCAATATGCCAGGTTATCTGGCATTAGTCTGTGGGCACTATTTAAACAGCAACTTGTTACATGTATTCACCAACCATTGCAATGGTATGTAACAGTACCTCCCCCTTAGGTACCGAGCCCTCGAGGTGCCACAGTGATGATATCTTAACAGGTTTCTCAGGCCTGTCTGTGGCTCCCCCCAAGCACTCTAATTACTGTTTGACATAGCAGACCCCCATGATGTCATGGACCATCATGTAAGCCAGGGTTCCTGGGGTCCAAGTGATTGCAACAACCCTCTAAATTATTGCGCACACAGGGATTTGAACCGCTGACCTTGGTCAACCTGGCATACTGTAAAAGGCAACAAATTCCCACAGTGATGTGTTCTTTCAACTGGGCCAAAAGGCCACTATGCCAGGTTATCTGGCATTAGTCTGTGGGCACTATTTAAACAGCAACTTGTTACATGTATTCACCAACCATTGCAATGGTATGTAACAGCACCCGACCCATGGGAAACCCGAACCCGTCAACCCATGGGTCGACGGGTGTCGGGTGCACGCCGCACCCGCACGCGTGCGGCGCATACGGCGCGTACGACGTGTACGGCGCATACGGCGCGTACGGCGCATACGGCACATACGACACGTACGGTGCATACAGCGCGTACGACGCATACTACACGTACGGCGCATACGACGCGTACGACGCATATGACGTGTACGGCGCGTATGGCGCATACGGCGCATATGGCGCATATGGCGCGTACGACTCGTACGGCACATACGGCGCGTACGGCGAGTGGGTGTCGTCCGTGTCTTCCGTGGGCATGTGCGGCGCGAGCGTGTGGCACATGCATGTTGTATGCGCACGTGTGACACTGCGGGTTGGGCCGGGTTGCGGGTGCTCTCAGCTTGACCCGCACCCGCACCCAAGGACACCCGACCCGGTGACCCGTGCCATTCCCTACCCCCTTTGCTAACACTAAATGATACTCTGCAAGTGCTACAGGGGTTCCCTGATATTTACTGTATGTAAGATGCAAGATGTAGTAGATACAAGGTTGGAGTTCTTACTATACAGTATAGAAGACTTCCTTGATACAGATTTCAGTCAAGCTGTCAAGCGTCGGGTTACTGACGGACTTCGGTACTGCCGAGGGGTGTTGGCGAAAGGTCGGGCAGACTATGGCCAAGTCCTGCAGGCCAAGAGTAGTGGCGTTGGCTTCAACGTACTCGTGCGTTGCGCCCTACTTGCCATGCGTGCCACTGTATTTGCAACAGACGGATACTCGGGGGGATGCTGAGGATGCCGGCCCAAGTTGAGGACTTAACAGAAGAGAAGAAGGTAGAAGGGCCTAAGCCTAGTCGATACCCAGAATGAGGAAATATGTACATGCATGTCCTACTTATATAGGTTAAGAAGTGACATGTGGAATAAGGAATGTGGGACAACAAGGTATGCAGAGCATGCGGTCATTGTCCACAACGAATAAAATTAGAACAAGGAATGCAAAGCGGGGATAAAACAATAAAGGACAGAATAATAGAATATGTCCAAAGATAGGACAATAGGAGTGGCCGAGTATAAAACAACGGAGTCATGACCGAGGATAATACAAGGATAGAAAATCCCGAGGTGAAATGGACCGAGGAGTGTGGATGGCGGATGTACCGAGCCGAGACCGGCGTACCAAGTGTTATGCATGTGGCGTGGACACTTGTACGTGGACGTAGGATGGTTGTTTGGTCGGCACTGGCAAATAATCGGGACCTTGGTATGTGTACTTGACACAAGCTCAATTTTAGCTCAAAATTTTGTAGATTAAATTTCAAAAAAATATATAACAGTTAAGAAGCGTCTTGGGAACATCTTTGCTCTATATTATGGGGGGAAAAAAGCTGTTGTTGCAGCAGAGTAAATTCTTTTGTGCAACAGGTCAAAATGTCATGCATAGGGGTCCTTGATACAAGCGTGACACCTAATTCTCCATGTGTGGAATTTGCGGGCCGGTGTGATTGGTCATCCATTTCTTTATATTATTAGCATATCGCATGTCACACTTTGGTAGCCCCAATATCTTTGTGGTCAGATTAAGATCAATTTAGGTCAAATCCCACTCGGAGTTTTTGTAATTAGCAATAGAAGATAAATAGCTTCCCTAATGTGTACACCTTATGACAAAACCTCTCAGAAAAAGTAAGCAATCACTGATTTAAGATTATATGTATCAAAATTGAGTAAATTTTAGATGAAGATAAATTCCTCCTGAATGCAATTCTTCTCCCTCCCTTATGTGGTTTGGCTTAAATGTTGCTTATATATAGTAGATTCTTTGTAAAAAACACTGTATCACTGGAATGAGAATAGACCTTGGAAAATCAATTTGTATCAAGGAGGTATCCTGTATCAAGGAAGTCTACTATACTGTATTCAAAACATACAGTCCCTCAATCAACACTTATTAGTGTCCAAATAGCCCTGTGGGTAGAGGGACTGAGACCCTGTCAGGCCTAGGGTAGGTGGCCAGGGCTGTCCCATTGCTTGGCCTCTCAGCAGGTTCTGAGTTCAGTACCAGAGAAATGTTGTCCTTACACTCAACCCCTCATGTATATGTATGTTTTCATATCATTTTGCAACTCCTATCTCGTGTAGCATATATAGTATGAAGCTAAAGCAAATAACAAGTTAGCTGTTCAAGTCACACTCTAATTCTCTAAACACAAAACTAATATAGGGACAATCTATTGTAAAAAAATCATTTAGGACTCTTAATTCAAATACCAAGCACATACAAGGGAAACGAATAGGTAGACATACAGGGGATATAGGGGAATGCACTCACATGCATAGGAACGAGAAATAAGGAAACCGGGGCGCATATATGCTGCCACCGAGGACAGCTGATAGAAAGACAGGAGGGGAGGACATGGGACATGGCTTAGGAAGGAGATATTTGTTGCGCACAAG
>QLPI01052019.1:0-13880 GCA_003314275.1 Chroogomphus rutilus
GTCAAATATACTGTAACTTTAATATATAGTTGCTTTGTGAACTGAAGGTAGACTAGAATTGTACATTATTCTCCTTTACCTGAAAACTGGACACGCTGCACACAATACCTTAAAATCTCTTGCCTCCAGATCCATGAACTCATCTTTAAGATTAATCTATCCAAGACCAAAGCTACAAAACCTGCTCTGTAAGCCTTGATGCCAGTGAGAATTGTTCCTTCTATAACAGTTCCCAAATATTTTTTCACAGCTCAAAAAAAAAAAGTATCTACTTCAAAATGTGATTTATTCTGATCCTCTCATTTATCTTGAATAAGCTAGTAAGAGTAATTTGAATCTGGCTGAAGGAAATATTCCAATGTAAACACTTTGGTATGCAATATACTTAATTTATAGTCACTTCTCCTTATTTAAATTTCTCACTAGAATCTATCAATATCATTAAATCTGCTCCTCTTGAGAATAGAGATCTTCCAAAGTAGTTGAGTACTTATATCATTCTCCTTAATCAGTCCTATATATAGGTAATTTCTATGAATTCCACTCATTGATTTTTTCTGGCTATATATAATATCTCAGAAGATCTACAGTAGCTCAAAAACTAGCATGGCAGTAATTTGTCAAAGTACAATTCACTGAGCTTTGGTTCACTCAGTCATACTGTTGGGGATCACTCTTGAGGAGTTAAAAAGGGTTATACTTTCATATCTCTAGGCTAGGATAGGCCTGCATGATCCAAACACCTACTCTTAAGGAAAAACTCACAAAAAAACTGTCTTATTAGACTACCAAAAATATACAAAATAATATTGGCTGGCCAACTAAGAGTGAATTACCTATAGTAATTAACTCTTTATTTACATTGGCCACCAGTTCAAGGAAATCTCAAGAAACAAGTAAATTTTACTTTTCTGTAATGTGGACCCACTGTTAAGCCCTGAAAAATGCTAATGTCATGTGATCTTGGGTACTAATGCAATAGCACCTTTGAACACAATGCTGATGAGGTTTGGCTTGGTCTAATGAGCTGAGCAGACATGCCTTGGCTTCAACATACTCTTGCATTGTGCCCTCTTATTTATGAGTGCCACTGGATTTTAGAGGGTGTTTGGGAGAGTGTTATATCCGTGATATAACTCTGACATCTCGGACATCTGACATAGGGCGCTACGAAGAATCCTACCCCGAACCAAGTCTGAACCTAACCTATCACCTCCGAGTCTGACCAGCAACAATCACCTCGGACCTTGGACATCTTTCCTTTCTCGTCGAACAATAGTCTTATTGTAACACCAGATGTATATTTCTCTTGTAACCTGTTTTCGTTCATCTTATTGTTCTCTTGACCATTCCTAATTAGTTACAATAAGGACCACATGTATAAATACCCCCAGACTTCTGTACTATACCTTAGTTCAAATATCGACTTAGTATTCCCACTCACTTGTCCTCTGAACTCTGACCCTCCGAACCTTCGACCTCCAAAATAAGGGACTGATGATCTAGGAGGGCACAACATACAAGTTGAAGCCAAGTCCCTAAGACTCCAAACATATGACTTTGGACCGACTTACATCAGCTTGGACCTGACGTGACCTCAGGCTTAAAAGTATATTCGAACTCCCACTCCTAATCGTCTATGAGATGCAGCAAATGAATCAGAGCCATTCAAACAATTAGAGTAGCTTCGGTACGTGGCGCATCCTTGACCCCAAACTTACCTGCCGCAGAACCTGATGTCTATACACCACCAAACCCTTCACCAGCCCCAGACCCACCATCGGAACACTCGTCAAACCCCCTTCTAGAACACCAAATGCCACCCTCGGATGACGCTAATGGTGAAGCAAACTTGGCAGAAGCCATCACCATGTTAGCCAAACATCTGTCAGGCTCAAAGAAATCATCAGCTCAAACCAAGGTTTGGGACCCCGACCCCTTCAATGGCTCCAATGCCAAGAAGTTACAACTGTTCCTGGTGCAGTGCACCTTAAATTTTCAAGACCGCCCTGACACCTTTGACTCTAACAGTGCCAAAGTAACCTGCATACTATCGTATCTAACTGGCACTGCCTTGGACTACTTCAAACCCGGTTTCTCCTCTGAAGAAAACCCTTACTGGCTCTACGATTACCAGGAATTTATCTCTGAACTCAAAGCCAACTTCAGCCCCCATGATCCAGAAGGAGAGGCCAAAGCTGACCTCAAAGCCCTCCAAATGTACCAACCAATGCATCACAAAGTATGTGGTGGAATTCAGCAGGCTCGCCGTTCGTGTTCAGTGGGGAGACTCCATACTCCATCGCCAATACTACAACAGCCTACCCAATAGGATCAAGGACAAAATTGCCCGCATAGGAAAACCCGACTCCCTACTACAACTACGATGACTGTCTCAGTCGATCGACTCTTGTTACTGGGAACAGTGCTCCGAGATGTCTCAGGAAGCCTCCACATCCAAAGTCCCTGAATGTCTGAATGACAGAAACAGGGCACCAACAGCTTCGACCCCCAGTACAAGTACCAGACCTCCAAACCCCTGCCAGACCCCGAATAAGACAACCTCAGACATAACCATGAAACTTGGCAAAGATGGCAAACTCACACCTCAAGAATGACAACACCATTTTGACCATAACCTCTGCCTGTTCTGTAGAAGAACTGGTCATGTAGCAAAGGAATGTCCCAAGTCGACCTCTGCTGCCACCAAAGGACATGCAACCACTATCGTAGAAAGCACGACTGAGGCAATGATCTCCAAAGTAGAAGATACCTCGGAGTCAAAAAATCTTTAAGCAGCCCTTTGACTCCAGCATCAGTTAGGGGCTGCACTGAACCCAATGATGCACCAATGGAGATGAGACTCAACGCATCCGCTCTTTCCAGTCCAAACTCTCTGACCATCTGCCTCAACCTCGAAACCACCTATATTGACACCCTAATAGACTCAGGATCCACTCATTGTTTCCTGGACTCCGACTATGCTGCAAAGCATCAACTCCAAACCTATGACATCACTCCAATTCTGCTATGACTCTTCGATGGCTCCTCCAACTCCGTAATTCAAAAAGCCATCGACCTCTGTGTTTGCTTCCCAACAGGGGAGCAACACACCATTATGTTCTACATAACTCCATTTGATTCTAGTTGCTCAGCAGTCCTTGGACACAACTGGCTCACCCATTACAATCTGTTGATTGATTGGGTATTGGGCAGTATCTCAATCGGCTCTCCGACCACAGCTAATCTCCAGGTACCATCCGAGCCAGCAGCTATGACTCTGCGCTCATCTAAAACTCCATCCCTGTTAAATCCATGTGTCGGCGCTTAGCTAGAGGCTTCCGGAAGGGTTTCCGGAGGGTTCCGAATGGTTTCCGAAGGGGGGTTTGTACTCCGGGACGGAGGGACTAAATGTCGTGGTTCGGAATCAGAATTGGAATGGGGACGGAAAGACGGGAAGCGCTGGGGGACTTGGAACTGTTCACGGTATAGGGCGGTACGAGTGGTTTGAGGTCGCAGGGACTTGGCTTCAACTTAGGTGTTGCGCCCTCCTCGATCGTCTGTCCCTAATTTCAGAAAGTCGGAAAGTTTACCGGAACTTAATCAGAAACTACGACGCAGAATTAAGTCGATATTCGTACTGGCAAATAGTCCAGTCGACTGGTGACTTATATACATGTATCTAGTCTTGTACTATCTTTTGCCGAGTAAAGACAAGGGAGGAAGAGAGTACAAGGGGCAATATAAAATGAAGAACAAGGGAGTGAGGTACGCGATGATCCTGCACGTCGTTTATCAAAGGAGCGGAACCTTGACTTTGGAATCTTCAGAGGTTCGGAAACATGGGACCTCGTATTGATGCATCGGAATCCAGAAAGCGGTTAATCAGGCTTTGAGCGATCGGAAAGGTCCCGGAAACGGTGCAGGTGGTTGTGGGGTTTAATGTGGGTTTATTTGGCAGCATGGGCCATAACAGTATCCCTCCACTAGGACCGAGCCCTCGAGGCCCTAAGCTTAATTGAAGCGGTAATTAAGACAGACATTACTGTGGGAGTTTCCTGACTGCTTCCTGGGGTGCTTTGATCGATAAGTGCTGATGGTTCATTTGCCTATAAAAGGGGGTGTTCGCAGAACTGGGAGGGGCCTTTCCTCAATGGAGAACACGGATCCTCAACCCTCGGAAAGTTTTGGAATCCTTTCCTGTTTTTTCCTTTCCGGGGTGTCATCGGTGGAATCCGAAGGGAGTCTTGAAGACGAAGTGCAACGCCTGCGGGACATTGATGCTGATGTGGTGGCATTGCAGGCTTGTGCCATCGTGATTTGCAATTCCCTTGGTTTGTTTGGATTTGTTTGATTTCTCCCTCCTTTAACCTCCCCATAGTGCAGGGGTGGTTCCTAGATCCATTACCATCTGGAACCCACCCTTGTGGTCGTTCAGGACGGGGCATTGTTCCCAGTGGTCTAGTGGTGGGGGCGGATGGTCTGGAAGCTTTTGATCAGATTTCTGTGTTTTTGGCCTGTCTAGACACATTCCAGGCAAACTCGAGTTATTTCCAGGGTCTTCTTGTGGCACTCGACTGCTGTCTTTTGCGAATTGTCGAGTTGTCGGAACTGCATTCAGAGGAGGTCACACTGGCTTGGAATCTTATTGACACATTGTTGTCCTTGATTAATCAGGTGGGGGGTGGTCTCCATGATCAGTTTTTGGGTGGTGTTCATTCTTCGGAGACCAGTGGGGGTTTGGGTGAATCTGTTGAGTGACTCAGTCGTGGGAGGTGGACGCTTGGTGTGAGGGGTCTGTTGGGTGGTTCGGGGAAGTGAGGTTAGGAGGTGAGCCTCTGGGGCTGGTACGGGTTGGAACTGTTTCGCACTCTGATCGGGTTGGTTCCGATCTGAACCTGGGGTGTTCCATGTTTATAATGAATAGATTGTTTGTATAATTAGGTTGTGAGTGTGATCGTAGATGGCGTTGGGGTGGTTTGGAGGAGAAGTGTTAGGACTTCTAACTGATATGGATTGTTTTCCGGATGTTCTTCCTCCTCCCGGGATAGACATCTCATCGTCTACCCAACTCTGTGGTCAGGGTCATAGTGGTCGTGGTGGTCATGATGATGGTGGTGTTCATTTTTACCGGATTGTTGCTTGGACGGTGGTAGTATCGTCGGGGTTCGGGGGATGTCCTGCAGTCCGAGTCTCGGTTGAATCATGTTTAATGGTTCAGTTTGTATTAACACTCTAACAAGAAGGGTTCTAGTCTAAGAGGATCTACACATGGTACCGTTTGTCTAAGGGATGGTATGGAATTCCACGATGGTCAGGGTTCTTCCTGAGCGGAGTTTTTCGGAGGGTTGGATTGAGCACTGAGTGAAAACTGCTGGCTCCATGATGCCAAGAATCAGTTAGGATAAATCTAAACGAGTAGTACTCAATGCCCTGTCGATCAATGGATCGTAGTGGGTGAGCATATGGTCCTTGCAACTATAATTCTGATGGGGTTTGGAGGGTTGGATTCGGAGGGTCGGAGTTTGGAGGGTCAGAGTCGGAGGGTTGGAGTGTTTCTGCAGAAATGGGTCGAGATCTTTTCGACGATTGGTCACGGGGGGTCATATTCCTGAAAAGGTTGGATGCATTGTTTTGTCTTACTTCCTTTGGCATAGTTGGTGTTCAACACAAACAACTGGTTCTGGAGTCGGGAGCCTAGCTTCTTATTCCTCAGTTTCTGAAGCATCCAACGTCTCAGACTCTTCTTCAACCTCTTCTGTCATGGAGGCTGCTCGTCCTTTAGTGACTGTGGTGGTGGATCTTGGGCATTCCTTGGCTGAGTGGCCTGATCTGCCGCTGAAGAGGCAGAGGTTTTGTTCGAAGCGGCATTGCCGTTCTTGCGGTGTAAGTTTTCCATCTTTTCCGATTTTGGACGAAAGATCCATGGTAGTCCTGCTGCCACTGGACAGGGTCGTGGGTTGGCCTGCATTGGCCGTCTTATTGCCCATGTTAGGGGCTGAATATATGGTCATGGGGGTCCTCCCTCGGTCATAGGGGCGGTCGAAGTTCCGGGTGGAGAGGGGGCTCTCTGGCGATTTCCAATCGTTGCTCCCAGTAGCAGGCATCCATGGATTGGGACAGGAGACGGAGTTGGAGCAGGGAATGGGGCTTTCCTACTCTGGAGATCTCGTCCTTGATCCTGCCAGGGAGTCCGTTATAGAACTGGCGACAAAGTGCAGTGTCGCCCCAGTGGACGCGGGTGGCTAGTTGATTGAATTCGACTACATATTTCATGATGCGCTGGTTATTGTGCATACGGAGGTTCTCAAGGTCTGCTTCGGCCCCTCCTTCTGGGTCATGGGGGCCGAAGTTGGTTTTGAGTTCATTCACGAACTCCTCATAGTCATGGAGCTAGTCTGGCTCGTCAGGGGTAGAGAGGGCTGGTTCAAACCAGTCCAGGGTGGTACCGGTCAGGTACGACAGTACATAGGTTACCTTGGTGCTGTCGGTATTGAAAGCATCAGGGCAGTCACAGAAGTTCAGTCTACATTGCACTAAGAAGGCTTGTAGTTTCCTCGAATCAGATCCATCGAAGGTATCCGGGTCCTGAACCTTGGCGGTACAGGGGGCTGATCTTCTGGGGCTGGCTAAGTTGCTTGCCAGCATAACAAGGGCCTGAGTGAGATCGGGCACAACATTGGGTCCTAAGGTGGGGGCCCCTCCTGGGTGTGCAGGAGGCGGCGGTGCTGCGGTGGGTGGTGCAACATGGGGTTGGGCAATGGTGTTAAAACTAAGCGCAGATGGAATTCAGTCAACGATAAGGAAGACTCTATTTTCATACTATGATAAGTACCTAAGTGCAGATGGAACTTGAATAACAAATAGAGGTTAGTTTTGAACATAGAAATAATGGGGTGGAACAAGTACTCACTTCAGTCAACGATAAGGAAGACTGAAGTGATAGGGAATCGAAATGTACTACTTATAGTCCGTGTCTAAACAATGGAAATGAAAAGCTTTTTTGTTTTACCGCCCACTTGGTCAGGCCACACCAAACCAGACAATCCACATGGCATAGCTACTCCAACAAGCTTCGCGTCCTAGAGAGATATGCGAATGGAGTGGATGAAACTGAACTGTATCGCGATCAAGCCTCATGTGTAGGCTTGATCTTCACACTCCCCCTCAGTTGGAATCCTCTACTCCATTCCCAATAATTTGAGACAACATTCATGTTCGAAATGAGGTAGAGCCTTTGTGAGAAAATCCGCTCCGTTAGATGTTCCAGGGATATGTGAAGTGCATATAACTTTTGAACGAATGAGGTCGCGAATGAAATGCCAACGAATGTCTATATGTTTCGAGCAGCTGTGGAAAACAGGATTGTCGGACAGTGCAACTGCACCGGTGTTGTCGGACAGTATGAGGATTGGTTTGGACGTGATTAACTGCAATTCCTAGCAAAGTTGTTTTAGCCAAATGGCCTCCTGGCAGGCAATTTCTAACGCATAGTACTCGGCTTCGGTGGTGGACAAGGCTACCGATGTCTGTTTCTTTGATTTCCAGGTGATAGGTCCATTGGCTAGCATGAACGCATACCCGCTAGTTGATTTGCAATCTCTAGGTTCTTCAGCGTAGTTTGCATCGCAATATCCCCATGGGATCTCGTGATTCCCTTCAAAACTTTTGGATACCTTTGGGGCACGTCAATATACAATCCCTAAATCCCTAGTGCCCTTCAGGTACCTCAGCACTCATTTCCCGGCGTTCCAGTCTCGTTGGCAGGGATTCTTGTTCGATTGGGATAAGAACTGGGTGATATATGAAATGTCAGGTCAAGTGGAAGTAGCGGCATAGGTGAGCGATCCTGTGAGTGCTTGGTATTCTTTGTCATTTTCATAGGGGACTGCATCTTTGTCTAGGTGTGAGCCTTTGTCTACCGGAGTTGCAACTGGATTACAATCTTCCATCTGGAATCTTCGCAGTAAGTCGTCAATGTATTCTCCTTGTGACATTTTCAAGGTTCCTTGCTGACTGTCCCTGGTGATTAGAATACCTAACACCTTGAACGGTTTTGAGGTATCTTTTTCCTTGATTTTGTAGAACTTCTGAACACCTGCTTTTAGACTCAATTCCTCCCCCTCACTCGAACATATCCCTGTAGCATCGTCGACATGCGTGTCAATCGCTGTGATGCCATCACCTGTTTTCCTGACAAAGATGCCTGAGTCACTCCCAAGAGGTGAAAATCCTAAAGATTTTAGCTTATCCTCCAAATCTTCTCGCCAGGCTCGGGCCGCTTCAGGTAAGCCATATAAGGCTTTATTGAGCTTTCCGACTTTGTCTTGTTTTCTGTAGCCCTCAGGTAATTCTATGTAGATGTCGTGATCTATCTTCCCATGAAGGTAAGCTGAGTCAACATCCCAGGCGAAGATACGCATGTTATTGATGGTTGCAAGAGCAAGTAGCATTCTGAGGGATGAGATCCGTGACACAGGTGCGAATGTGTCGCTCAACGATATATTGGTTTTCTGCTGATCTCCACGCACCACCCATCGTGATTGAAACCTTGGTTTGCCAGAGTCCTGTTTCTTCACTGTATTCACCCACATCCCTGGTAAGATATCCATGTCATCTGGTACGTCTTTCCTTTCTACCTCTTCCCATGTGCTCATCTCATCGAGTTTGGATAACTCGTAGTCCATCGCTTCTCCCCATTTCCTTGCTTCTGGTAACTTCATTGCCTCTGCATGTGAACGCGGGATCCATATATTTCCAATGTCTACCATGTTCCCGTCATTGCTTGTGGTCGTGACAAGTACTCTGTCAGCTGAGTGTTGTTCTTTTATCCTATCTGATCGTCTGACTGGTTCGGTTCCCCAGACTTCTGCACTAGTTCTCCGTGTCTTCATCTCATCCTTGGTAGTGTCGTCACCTAATGCTGGGTTTATTTCTGAGTTCACGAAGTCTGAATCTGTATCATCTTTGTCTTCCCCAGTCAGGCTCCGGTGTCCCGGTCCTTCCACAGATATGGCATTCCTCGTCCGAACTCTTTTCCTGTCTTTGTCGGTCACGACATATATGGACTTGCCCTCATAACCAATTAAGCGACACTCTTTGGCTTTGTCATCTAACTTGGTGTGTGTTTCGTCCGGTATTTTTATGAAACACTTCGCTCCAAAGACCCTTAGATGACCAATAGAAGGACACTCGCCATAAACCATTTCGTAAGGTGTTACTCCATTAGGAAGCACACTTGACGGGCAACGGTTCCGGATATACATGTGAGTTGCGATTGCTTCTCCCCAGAGGTCTTTCCCTAGGTCTGAGTCCTTTAGCATGGTCCTTGCGCCTTCAGTGAGGATCCGATTTCTTCTTTCTGCTCGACCATTCATGGCTGGGGTATGAGCGATTGATGTCACTATGGAGATCCCCCTGTCTCAGCAGTACTCCAATAGTGCATCATTCAGAAACTCCCCTCCGTTGTCTGCTCGCAAGGTATGTACCCTTTTTTGGAATTTTGTTTCAATTGACTTATCCAACTCGATGATCGATTTAATGGTGTCGCTTTTTTGCCTTAGGTTAAACGTGAATCCGAAGCCTGAGCGATCATCGTTCACGACCAGGCAGTATTTGGCATGAGACCACCTTGCTTCAGGATTCATCGGGCCTATTAAGTCGGCGTACAGAGTGCCAAAGAGACGAGTATCTCGATCTTCTCTGGCAACAAACAGTTTTTCGTCCATCTTTCCAACCACGCAGTCCTCACATAATCCTTTCAGCTCGAGGTTAGTCACGACCATTCCCTTCACAACACCGCTAGTATTCAGCTTTTTGACTAATGTGTCTCCTAGGTGACCAAGCCATCTGTGCCAAGTCAACAAGTCAGTGGCCGATGGATCCCTCTTTACTGCAGCTAGTACAGATTCTTGGGAGGGTATGACTCTCAGGTCAATCTTGTAAAGTTCTCCTCCCAATGTAGCTTGTGCATAGGTGTGTGCACCCTTCATGATGTAGATGTGTCCATTGACTATGCGGCTCTCATATCCCTTTTGGTCCAGGACTTTGAGTGACAAGATTTTCCCTTCAGCGCCAGGCACATGCATGACTTTTGTGAGTTGGATCTTTGTGATTCTGCCTTGATATCTGGTTTCCACAAGTATGTCTCCTTCACCTATCCCTTGTACCTCATTCTTTCCAAATGCCTTGATTATTCGGTTAGATTCATATTTCTGGTACGAGGTGAAGTCATTTTGGTCATGTGTCACATGAATGGTTGCGGCCGAATCTGCAAACCACGTGTTTTGGTTTCCTTCATGTCCATAAGCCCATACGATATGTGAATCCGAGACTGTTTTGACTACATTTGAGGTGTGTGGGTCCTTTTTTCCTTTGAACCATTCTGGGTACTGGCCCTCTTGGCTACCACCTTTTCCCCAACATCTTGCTTTTGTGTGACCTGTTTTCCCACAGTTTTTGCATTTCACTGCGGACTTTGAGCCAGTCTGAAACACAATGTTGGTGTCTTTTTTAGTTGTTGAGTTCCCCTGTCTTCTATTCCATTCAGTCTGAAGACGTGAGATAACCAGCCTAGGATCCAGCATGCCACCAAGTGATCCTATCACTGGGTCCCATGATGGTGATGGCATTGACAAGGTAAGAACTCCAGCGAATCTTGCATCTGATATGCTTACACCTAGCCTACTGCAGTCCTCCCTCAACTTTTGTAGTGCCGATATATGTGCCGGTAAGGTCTCTGTTCCACCCTCAATGAACTTCTTAGAGAACAATCGGTCTTGAGCTAAGTTTTGTGCAATAGGATCGATTTGCGCAAATCGACTCATTAAGCTGTCCCACACTGCTTGTGATGAGGAGCAGTCTAGTCCGGCCTGTACGTTCAGAGATATGTTCATCAAGATTGTAGAAACTGCCTGGGAGTCAATCTCCTCCCAAGTGGCTAGTGCGACATGGTCCGAATTGGGGGGCTTCGTGTTCAATCCAGATACGTAGGGCCATAGTTTTGCCCCTTTCAGGTAAGGAATCATCCTCGTTTTCCAAAAATTCCAATTGGAACCAGTCTCGTCAAGTCTTTCAGACTTATCGTATCGTATTACTTTGAATGAATCGGGCATCTTGCCTAGACATTCAAAGGTTGGGGTTCTATCTCTTGATTAGAGGTTAAGTTCAAGGTATGTCTGTGCTGATTATCTAGTTACGGCCAGGGCCCATAACCTGTTAAAACTAAGCGCAGATGGAATTCAGTCAACGATAAGGAAGACTCTATTTTCATACTATGATAAGTACCTAAGTGCAGATGGAACTTGAATAACAAATAGAGGTTAGTTTTGAACATAGAAATAATGGGGTGGAACAAGTACTCACTTCAGTCAACGATAAGGAAGACTGAAGTGATAGGGAATCGAAATGTACTACTTATAGTCCGTGTCTAAACAATGGAAATGAAAAGCTTTTTTGTTTTACCGCCCACTCGGTCAGGCCACACCGAACCAGACAATCCACACGGTATAGCTACTCCAACAAGCTTCGCGTCCTAGAGATATGCGAATGGAGGTGATGAAACTGAACTGTATCGCGATCAAGCCTCATGTGTAGGCTTGATCTTCACAAATGGGGGGTAGTGCTACGAGCGGAGGTACGACAGGTGGTGCAACGAGTGGTGGTGCTACGGATGGTAGTGCCACGGGTGGAGGTACGAAGGGTGGTGGTACGTAGGGGGGAGATGCGAACGGGGGATGCCGATGAGTTTGACGGCACTGCAGAGGATGGTCCTGAACTGGATGGCATCTCCGAGGGTGATGATTGTTGAATTGCCGGGGGGTGGTTCATAAGGAACAGGTTGGTCAAATTCGAATGCAGGTGTTGATCTGCATCCGAGAATCCAGAGTCGGATGAAGGCTCCGGGAGGTGTGCTGGGGTCTGAGGTGTCTGGAAACTTGGTCCAGGGGCGGACAGTTCTCAGGGGACGGATGCACGGTGGGCAGATGCCCGGGTGATTGTCTGCATAGCTTGCGAACGTGTGATAGGTCTCATGCTTTATGATGATCAGGAGTGTGAGTACGAATATACTGTTAAATCCGCGTGTCGGCACTTAGCTAGAGGCTTCCGGAAGGGTTTCCAAAGGGGGGTTCGTACTCTGGGATGGAGGGACTAAATGTCACGGTTTGGGATCGGAATTGGAATGGGGACGGAAAGACAGGAAGCGCCAGGGGACTTGGAACTGTTCACGGTATAGGGCGGTATGAGTGGTTCAAGGTCGCAGGAACTTAGCTTCAACTTATGTGTTGCGCCCTCTTCGATCGTCTGTCCCTAATTTCAGAAAGTTAGAAAGTTTACTGGAACTTAATCGGAAACTATGACGCAGAATTAAGTCGATATTCGTACTGGCAAATAGTCCAGTCGACTGGTGACTGGTGACTTATATACATGTATCTAGTCTTGTACTATCTTTTGCCAAGTAAAGACAAGGGGGGGAAGAGAGTACAAGGGGCAATATAAAATGAAGAACAAGGGAGTGAGGTATGCAATAATCCTGCACGTCGTCTATCAAAGGAGCAGAACCTTGACTTCGGAATCTTCGGAGGTTCGGAAACATGGAACCTCGGATTGAGGCATTGGAATATTGGAAAGCAGTTATTCAGACTTTGAGCGGTCGGAAAGGTCCCGGAAATGGTGCAGGTGGTTGTGGGGTTTAATGTGGGTTTATTTGGCGGCATGGGCTATAACACTCATATTGTATAGTGTAGTACAATCATTTTTTCCAAAAAAATTGCCATCTTCTATAGCAGAATACATTTATTTTTTTCAAAATTTTTTTTTGCGCTGTGACCATGACATTGTCACATCATGTGACTATAGTGGAAACTGTTTGTCTTCTACCTTACTGGTAAGGGAACCAAAAGTGAATATATATAGAAAGAGAGACCATGTACAAGATCAATGCATATCTGGTAAGGGGATCTAAAAAAGAATAAGGTGAGGATCCATTACCTAAGCAGTCAACTATATAGCTGGTAACTCTCAGTGGAACAAAGAAGGATTAACTAAAGAATCCACAAAAGAAGAAGGATATCAATAAAGGATATACAGGGAAAAAGAATAAATATTGGTAGGCAAGAAGCTGTCCCCTGACAGTGAGGGTAACTTTATGATGTTTTCCAGTTTTGTCTGAGTTCTTCAGCAAGATGAAAATTTGCTTCTCTCAAAGTTTGGCTGAGATTTTGGTTTAGTGGTCACCTCCTTGCTTGCTTCTCCATTTTTGACCATATTGGCATAGGAAGGGGGGTAGGGTGCTGTGTTACTGTAGGCCAGTCATGCAGTGATGGCCTGTTTGATATCATTTATTGCTGATTGGAAATCGGTGTTTGATACAGGGCAGTGCATAGAGCTGGGAGGCTTCCTGCAGTAATCTGGTAATAGCGGTCAGCTGGGCTGCACCCTCCCCATCTATTTTGTATGTGTTCCCCATCCTGAAGTCCCCCAAAGGTTTCAAGGGAATTCACTAGGGCAGAGAGGTCAGTTTTGTTAGCCTTAGTAATACCTCGGAGTGCCAAGACCACAACGGGATTCCCTGGGTCGAGGAACATGGGCATGGTGGCTCTACATTGCTGCCTGCCGGGTGTCTGCAGGCCTTGCGGGCTCGGTTGCGGAGGGCTAAAGCACCATTTTGAGGTTGTAGTAAAGAAGAAGGGAGAGGGAAAGGTGCAGAGTGTAAAGGTATGTGCGTCGAAAAAGAGTGGTCTTCCATTTCAGAGGTTTGTGCCAGCCAATAGGAACGTGGGAAAATTTGTTTGAGGTGGTAGAATTCAAGGAGCGCTCACTCCAACACTGAATATAAGCATTTGAGTTTCGCAGCGAGGAGGAATCAGATTAATACTGGT
>QLPI01052023.1:6749-17538 GCA_003314275.1 Chroogomphus rutilus
TCAGGGCTAATTCTTCTTTTATTTCTTTTGTAAGATAAATAAATTAGGTATATTTTCGAATATACATCTGAGTTATTGACTATACTGAGGAGATAAATAAATTAGCTGCCTAAAGAATTCTTAAATCCTACTGTATTTGCTCATAATCTCATCATGAAGACCATGTGGAGGTATTGTCCACAGCGATTAGAATAGAATAATGTGAGGGTAAGACAATGAAGTATAAGTGGGTGAGATTGTGGGAAAGAATAGAACAATAAGGAATGGCCGAGAATAAAACAATAGGGCCGCAGGTAAGTGGCAAAGAATAGTGAACGTCCCGAGGGTAAGCAAGTGAGGGGAAGGACAGGAAGTGTAGGGATGATAAAGAATAGGGGGTTGGGGAAAGGATAATGAACCAGGTGATGAACCGGGTGTACTAAACCGAAACCATACACCATGAGATGGTATGAGTAAGGGTTGGTTGGTCGGTCGGTACTGCCGAGTAAGTCAGAGCATGGTGGTCGTGACAGTATCCTCCCTCTAGCAGCTAAACCCATGAAGCCGATAGGCAGTATGAGGTTCACGAGTACGGGTGAGGGCCGGAGGAGGCAACTGTATGGAGGGGGCCGTGAATAGAGGTGGGTGGTGGAGGCCCCCTAGGCTGAATGGTATTTTTTATCGTGCTCGTGACAGCCCATTAGAACGGAAAGGCTTTTTGTCGGGGATCGGTGGGTTGGGTTAACCGATCCTGATGTAAGTTGGTGACCCCGCATGAGTAGTTCGGCAGGGGTGACGGATAGATGGCCAGAAAGATGGTCTGACCCGGTTTCAAGAAGGTTCGGGTGAGGATGAAGTAGGATGGAGGGAGGGAAGGAAAATGAGAGGGAAGAGAAGAGAGCATGTTTTGGTAAAGACAAAGAGTAAAAGATAAAGAAAATAAAAGAAAATGGATGTAAAAAGAAAATGGTGGGCAAAGGAGGCATATAGGAGCCCTTAGTCAGGCTCTAGAGGCCACGGGCCTGGTTTATTGGAATAGGCAAGGTGGAATTCTGCTACAATCTCGGGAGCATTACTGAGTTCAGTTGCTACTAGCCAAGATGTTTCATCTTCAGTGCCTTCGTAACCTGTCCACCAACAAGGTAGAGTAGGGGGCAAGGCCTGCATCTCCTGTTGGTCTTTGAGTCAAGGATTTTGGCAATTTCATACTCGATTTCGACAGGGGGAGCCAGAGGTTGAACTCAATCGGGTATGGTATTAGGGGTAGAGGGTTCAAGCATTGAAACATGGAAGACCGGGTGTACTGCCCGCATAGAGTTGGGTAGATGGAGGGTATAGGAATGGGTGCCGACGCATGCTATTACTTCAAAGGGGCCGAGATACTTCTCTGCTAGTTTCTTGGAGGGTCGAGTGGTCCGGAAGAATTGGGCTTTAACAAATACTGAAGTTCCAACCAGAAACTCAGGAGTGGCAAGTCTGCGGGAGTCTGCCGAGGCTTGGTATCGTGATTGGGCCTGGCTAATTTGTTTTTTCAGAGCTCCATGGAGCTGATCTAGATCTACAGCAAATTTGTGCACTCGGGAGGAGGCGAGGTCGCACTCGGGGTGTACAGTGAGGTTCAGGTGATGTCCCTTATTGGCGAAGAAGGGAGAGATGCCCATGGTGGCATTTGGAGCATTATTGTAGGCAAATTCGGCTAGTGGCAATAGTTTGGACCAATTGTCCTGTTGGTAGTTGCAGTAGACTCGAAGGTACTGCTCCAGCATCTGGTTTACTCATTCGGTTTGGCCATTGGCTTCCGGATAGTAGCCTGAGGTGAAGTGTAGGTGCATGTCGAAGGCTTTTCCAAGCAACCTGAAGAAGTGAGAAACAAACTCGCTTCCACAGTCAGATGTTACATGACTTGGTATACCGTGTTTGGAGAAGACATGAAGTACAAACAGTTTGGCCAAATCGGCTGAAGTGATTGTATTGACTGTAGGAATGAAGATACTTTGTTTGGTGAGTCTGCAAACTATCACTAGTATTGACGTGAAACCGGAGGACTGAGGAAGTTTCTCAATAAAATCCATGGATATGGAATTCCATGGTCATTTGGGAATGGGGAGTTGTTTTAGGAAGCCGTAGGGTTTGTGACATTGTGATTTTGAACGCATACATATGGTGCAGGATTTGCAGAAGTCGATGACCGAGGTGCACAAGCCTGGCCAGATATATTTGCGGCGGACCAGGGCTAGTGTTTTGTTTTGACAGAAATGTCCTGAGAGGACATGGTCATGCTTGTATTGTAGGACGCATAGTCTGAGATTGTTGGCATCGGGGACATAGATCCAGTTGTCTAACCGAAGGAAACCATATGGGGTTTGCGTCCATCTTGGGTTTGGTGTTTTAGGAGTGCCGAGATGGGGCATTGCCGTTGGATCAGTCGGGAGGGCTGAGCATATGTTGGAATGGAGTTTTTCTGAGTCCATGATGATGCTTGCTCGTAGGGTTGGAATGATAAGTTGCGTTGCTCGAAGGGATTCCACTAATTGAGTAGTTGTAAAGATTGGTCGGAGGTTTTGGGGATTGATGGTGCCATAGTTGTTACCCCTCTCTTTAGGGTAGACATCCCATCGTCTAGTTAACGCATCGGGTTTTGTACCAAGTTTGCCGGGATGGAAACAGATAGTGATATTAAATTGGCAGAGGTATTCGGACCATCGCGCCTGTCTCCATGTCAGGACTTTAGTGGTGGAGAAATATTCGAGGTTTTTGTGGCCAGTGACGACATCTACAGGGTCGGCAGAGCCTTCCAGGTAGTGCTGCCATCGCTTGAACGCCTCAAAAATTGCTAAAAGTTCCTTATCATGAACATCATAGTTTAGCTCGGGAGCGGTAAAGGTATGGGAATGAAAGGCAACAGGATGAATCTTGCATTCGGAATTGATAACGGAAAGGATTGCCGCAAGGGCATAGCCTGAAGCATCGGTTTCCACGACCAGGGGTAGGTCGGGTTCCCAGTGATGCAGGATGGGTGCCGAGGTGAAGGCCGTTTTGAGCAGGTCAAAAGACTTTTGACAGTCCTCGGTCCAAGCCCATGTCATGCCTTTATGTGTCAGCCGAGTAAGGGGTATGGTTATGTCTGAATATTTAAAAATGAAGTGATGGTAGAAATTGGCAAAACCTAGGAAGGACTGGATGTCCTTGACCTTCCTCGGTTCGGGCCATTTGCGGATGGTCTTGACCTTGTCATCAGACATGGTGAGGCCGTTGGTACGTAGGATGTAACCGAGGAATTTGACTGTGTCTTTGTGCCATTTGCATTTGCTGGCCTTGAAGAATAAGCCATTTTTTCTGAGTTGGCGGAGCACCTCCCGGATATGTTCTTGGTGCTCCTCGAGTGAGTCTGAATAGATTAGTATGTCATCTATGTAGGCAACAGCACAATGGTCTATCAGGTCACCGATAATGTCATTCATAAACCTCTGAAAAGCCGCTGGGGCATTGGAGAGGCCGAATGGCATGACTAGCCATTCATAGGACCCGTACCGGGTCTTGAAGGCAGTCTTCCATTCTTCTCCTTCAGCAATTCAGATCAGATGGTATGCGTGCCAAAGGTCGATCTTTGTATAAATTCGAGCTTTTCGGGGGGTGTCTAATAGGTCAGTGATTAGAGGGAGAGGGTACTGGTCCTTCTTGGTCACTTTGTTTAGTGCTCAAAAATCAACATATAGCCGAAGGGAGCCGTCTTTCTTCCGGACGAATAAGATTGGCGCTCTGTGTGGGGAATGGGAGGCCCTGATGAACCCCATGTTCAGGTGTTCATCAAGGAACTCATGCAGGGTTTCCAGTTCTGATTGTGATAACAAGTATAGGGGCGGATGAGACATCTTGGCGCCATCTTCCAGGGTGATTTTAAGATCATAGGGTCGGTGGGGTCCTAGAGTGTCAGCTTTTGTTTTGCTAAAAATGTCAGCGAATTTGTGATACTCTTTTGGGACATTTTCAAGGTCGACCGGATCAGGGGGAATGGACGGAACGGATGGGGCCTTGGCCAATTGTGCCGAAATGGCGTCGATGGCCGACAGGTCCAGACGGAAAACTTGCGAACCTTCTAGTTTGCAGGCTCATGCAAAGGCAGCTGCATTGACTAGGGCTATCCATGGGGCTTCTAATTTTGGAGAGGATCCTGGTTGAGGCTGTGGAGCAGCGGCAGGTGCCGGCTGAACTGAAGGCTTCGGGACACACCTAGGGTCATTAGCAGTTTTTTGGAACGTAATACTGCCCAATACCCAATCAATCAACGGATTGTAGTGGGTGAGCCAGTTGTGACCGAGTACTACCGATACAGATGAATCTAGTGATGTGACATACATACGGATGGACTGTAGTTGTCCTGATGGAAATTTGATCAATAGTTCTACAGATTCGGTGATAACCGAGTTAGTAGTGCCATCAAATAGTTTAAGGGGAATTGAATCCTCGGAAGTGGTGGGGGTCTTATATTCCCGAACATAGGAGGATTCTATGAAGCAGTGAGTAGAATCTGAATTCATCAGACATTTAAGAGGGGTCGCCAAGGAACTCGGTATCAAAATAGAAGATAGAGGGATTACCAAGGAATTAGGATTAAGAAGGGCAGAGGCATTAAGCTTAACCTCATTTCCAGCACCTGCCGAGTCGTTTGGCTCGGTATGTACAGTAGCATTAGGGAAAGGAAGGCACAATGCAAGTATGTTAAAGCCAAGCTACATCTGCTCAGCTCATTGGACTGAGCCAAACTCATCAGCATTGTACTATTACATTAGTGCCTGAGACCACACGGTGACAGCATCATCAGTGCTTAACAGACTTCCCTGACTGTAACCTTGTTTGTACCATCAAATTGAACTTGTAACCATATGTGTTTATGTCTATTCTAATATTGATGAGTATTATGGCCCATGCCGCCAACAAACCCACATTAAATCCCACAACCACCCGCACCATTTCTGGGACCTTTCCAACCACTCAAAGTCTGAATAACTGCCTTCCGATATTCCGATGCATCAATCCGAGGTTCTGCGTTCTGAACCTCCAAAGATTCCAAAGCCAGGGTTCCGCTCCTTTGATAAATGACGTGCAGGGTCATCGCATACCTCACTCCCTTGTTTTTCGTTCTATATGTCCCCTTGTACTCTCTTCCCCCCCTTGTCTTTACTCAGCAAAAGATAGTACAAGACTAGATACATGTATATAAGTCACCAGTCGACTGGACTATTCGCCAGTACAAATATCGACTTAATTCTGCATCATAGTTTCCGATTCAGTTCTGGTAAACTTTCCAACTTTCCAAAATTAGGGATAGACGATCGAGGAGGGTGCAACACATAAGTTGAAGCCAAGTCCCTGCGACCTCGAACCACTCGTACCACCCTATACCGTGAACAGTCCTAAGACCCCCAGCACTTCCACCTTTCCGTCCCCATTCCAATTCTGATCGTGAACCCACGACCTTTAGTCTCCCCATCTCTGGAGTATGAACCCCCCTTCGGAAACCATTCAGAACCCTCCGGAAACCCTTCCAGAAGCCTCTAGCTAAGCGCCAACATGCGGATTTAACAATGAGGATTAAGGATTGCTTTGGAGATGTGTTATATAAATGAGCAGAAGAGTATGCCACTTGCCAGTGATAGTTTGCTCTCATGTTACCAAGACTGTCTATGTAGGGTTCTTGTAAAAAAATAATGTCCCAGTCAATGTGGATTGGCAAGTTGGTTAAATCATATTAGGCTTGATTGGATTTGTTTAGATTTTGTTGCCATATTCTCAATCTCATGGTTGTAGTCTTAGTTTGTAAATTCATTACATTTGGCCTGGTGAGGGCTGGCTTGGTTCAATCTCTATGTTACTCTAGTCAGGAGAGGAGCCTATGTCAATTGCATTTGCATTAGTTATAGGGCTAGGGTTGTTATGTAGTTCAGACATATCAGCAGGGGGCAGGTTGTTGTGACCATTCTGTGTATGTATCATAGAGTCAAAATATAGAGTTATTTGCTTGTATTTCCCTAAATGCTTTTTGAACCTTTATCAGTTTCTATTAGATGGTACAAGAAGGGTAGGAGATGGGAGATGACTTTGCTAGTTGGGTAACATGGGTCTAGGTTTCATTGATAGACAAGTATGGTATTGTATTCCCTACTATGCATCTATCCAACTCAGTACATTTTCATATAAATGAGGGGCATGATCTATCCCAACTTACATAATCATCAGTACTGTAAGAGATATAATGAATTGAGATTTGTTTGAGCAGGATATTGTCTTGCACCTGTCATCACATATACCACATGTGTTATGCTTTTGCAGATACTTGTATAATTGTTAGGAATCAGGAAATGTTCCCTATATTTTTAGTCAATTTTCCAAACCAGATCAGCCTGCAGAATCCAATCCTCTCCTCTCAAGAAAATTCCACTTAAACAAGTCATATCTTGACAACAAAAAAAATATTAAAATATTTTTGACTGGCCAATTAAGAGTGAATTACCTCTAGTAATTAACTCTTAATTATCATGGAAACCCATAAAAACATCTATATTTTTGCCTATCAAAGTGTGGACCCACAATGTACAACAACCTTGGTGCCAATTACCTAATCAATGAAAAGTGGTACCAAACTCCTGGCTCAAGTTCTCAGTCCATAATTAACAACAAATTCCTGGGCTTATATAATAATTACATAAATGGTCAGTCCAGAAGCATGACTTACATAATATTAATATTTTGTGACTTGACAAGTTGTGAGAGTACCAGTCATGGGAATATTCTTTTTCTTTTAAAGTCAGTGACTGCAAGGGTGACACAGTGACCTCTACAGGCTTCCAAAGCCTTCCAATTCCTTCCAAACACTTCCATTAGCTTCAGGAAGGTATTGCCTTATCAGGAGGTTACATAATCAGCTCAGAATTAAGGTAGAGGACAAACAGTTTCCACTAAGGTCATATGACTCAAATGTCACATCTACTATTTTAACAAGGATCTGGCAACATTGCTCAAAATTTGATTCTGAGACCACAGATCAATGGCATAGAACTATATGTACATGGTCCTGGTTGTAATTATTGAAAAAAATCACTATTGCAAATGTAGTATATCCAAACTTTCAAATATCTTCCCAAAATTTATAATCATATTTTAAGCAGTCTGACACTATCAAAAATTTTTTGGTCACAAAATTGTGCACTGACATAATCACCTATATAAGGAAATATTCCATATATAGAAAGACATTCCCATGGGTAAGGTAGAGGACATATGGATTCTGCTAAGGTCACATGACTCAAGTGTCGTATCTACCATTTTGCACAAGGATCTGGCAAAATGCCAGATACTATTTTAGCTAAGTTAGACAAGGCTGATGTTATATAGTATATCTCAATCATTATTTCCAAAAAAAATTGCCATCCTCTGTAGCAGAATACAATTTTTTTTTTCAACAATGAAATTTTTTGCACCTGTGAATGTGACTGTCACATCATGTGACCTCAGCGGAAACAGTTTGTCTGTTACCTTAGTATAAATAGAGGCTAGTTCTGTAGCATAAAATAACAATCTTTTCACCCATATTAATCCACAGGATTAAGTAAGTGCAAGCAGCACTCACATAAGTGGACCAAAGTCCGCTTAGGTAACTGGTCCAAAGACCAGAAACCACCCTTAAACAATGGGTCCAAAGACCTGTTGTATAGGTTTATTCTGAAGAGTAAACTTTAGCTTTTGCTACTCAAGTGGCAGGCTAACCTCAAAAAGGTATTGAGTCTATCGGTTGATTATAGAATGGTGAGAGCAGAACTAGTTTTTCATATTGTAACTAGCTGTTCTTTATATGAATGTATTGTACTACAAGAAAATGGAATATTCCCAATCCAGTGATGGTGTCTAAACACAGTCAACCCAATGTGGATCACTACCCTGTGGTTCCCTGCTCGTGCCTTTGTTTCAAAGGACACATTGTAGGGATCAATCATACTGTGAAGGAATACTTCATTATCTGTAGTGAGTGCTCATTCCTTAAGTCCTATCCCTATCACAAACTCTTTACTTCATCATCTTGATGGCTGCATATATGTACCCGGCATCATTATTTGTCATCCCCTATGGTGTGAGTCCTCTTCTTTATTCATGATGAATCCTTCCTCATTCATTTCCATACTTTCCCCTTGTTCCCTATATGTCAATCAATGTCATGGTCCCTCCATTCTCCCGGTCCTATGGGGACCCACCGTGTAATCCGCCTTCTGTCGCTCGTTTTATATCATAGCACCCAGTGAGTCTGGTCACTTTTTCATCTCTGAGTATCCATTGACTGTATTTATATTGTCCCATGTCTCTCTCCCTCTTTTCTCACTGTTTTACCCGCATACATCCACCTCCTTGCTCCCCTGTCCTCTCTCCTCTATGCCATTCACTCCCCTCTCCCCATCCTGTCCTCCTCTCGTCACAGCATTCCTTTGATATGGGTTGGATGAACAACCGAACAATGAATGAATACGCAGCAACTATGGGGAAAGATATTATGTTGCAATAAACAAAGGATTCTTTTGGCAGAACGATTAACTGAATTTATATGGTGGTAACCACCCTTCAGACGAGATTTCACACGCATCACTACCACAATAATTGGCCCGCCTGTAACGTGGTTCCTCTAAACTCTAAGTTGACAAATATTCGTTGAGTGACAAAGCTTCAATAAGGAAAATAATGGTAATAGAGGCTGATGTATGCGACGCATTGGCACGTGTACGATACAGCTCCCCTATTATTAACTTTTTTCGTTATAAGCTGGTCGTATAACCTTGAAACGAGCCCAACATTGACAGTGCATCCCACACAAAAATCACGTCACATTTCATACAATGCTTTACACTTTACAGAGAACGAAAATTCATTACGATCGTCACCACGATGTTGGTCCAAACTTTTGTCCGGGTACAAGACTCTTGAAAGCCACAGCCTTCGGGTCGTATTCCACTGTGTTTTGGAAGCCGAGGTTTCCCCACCATCTCTGGATGTCGTGGGAACCGATCGCGCCATTCAGGGGATACTGCAAGCAGAAGAAAATCACAATCGTCGCAATAGCCACCCCAGAATCCAGCCCGGCTGAGAGGACGTAATTGTACTTTGCCCACCAACTGAAATGACGCCGGCGAATAACATACTGTGCGGCCAATGTTAATCAACAGTGTGAAATCCATGTCAAATTGATAGATCATGCCTGGAAGATGAATCCCACCAGGGCCCAGGGTACAAAGTTTAGGGCAGTTGCAGGGGGAATAGCGCCAGTCCCTGAAAAGAGTACGGGGAAATTGATGTAACGTGCCCATGACGTCGGGTACCTGCGAGTGATTGCCCATGGAATTACGGGCAAGAAAGCACCAATAAGGAAGAAGAACACCAAACCACTGAAAATCAGATAAATTAGTCTGTCTCCGCCTCACCAAACCTGGCCTAAGGTACTCACTAGTAAATCTCGCCTTGGGAGAACTGACGCTGGGGGCCAATGACTCCCCAGACTATACTTGCAGTCCCGAAGACCTGCGTCCCCAAGCAGAAGAAGCCGTCCTTCTGTGTTGGGGTGCAGATATTTGGAATATTAGAGAACATCCAAGCCTGCACACCGAGCTGGGTGGTGCCCGCAATAACGGTGGCGACAATTTGTCCCCAGAACATGGGTCGTGGTGGTACTTTCATGTAGTGGCCAAGCTTGAAATCTAGCACAAAGTCAGAAGGAAAAACTTCAGAACGGGAAATGGAAAAGAATACCAGATGTGAAAGACAACGCTTGGGTCATTGTAATATATCCCCACGTCTTGAAAAGCATCATGGCTATTTTTGTTAGTTAGTAATCGAAAATATGGAAGTCAGAAAATCCACCTCACCGATTGGGCGACCGGGAAGGGCGTAGCCGATGATGAGCTCTGTAATAACACTAGACAACTCGTGTCAGCATTTACAGAGACAAGACTGAGGCTGCATAGTTTACTTTAAACCGACTTGTTGATTGGTAATGGCTTGAATCATTCCAATCGGAATGGTGTAAACGAAAGAGATCAGCAACGCCAGTATGAATGCCCACACTGGCATTTGCGTTCTGCGCGTCAAATATGAGTCCTTCCCGTTGCCTCAATGAGAGAGCTACGTACGGCCAAAACTCTATCGCAATAACGCCGAAAATAAACATGACGATGAAAATGATAGCATACCACCATTCAGGAACTTGTTTGTAACGCGACATGAGTCTAGCGTGGATGTCCGGTTGTTCATGGAGAGAACGACGGGCCTGAATCCAGATTTGTTTCCGGAAATAGAGGAATGTGTGCACTATTGTGGAAGTGATGGCTGCGAATGACACACCATACGCCATGGCGAAAGTTGCGCTAACCAGGCGTGAGTGGGTTGTGGGCAATTGTATGACAAATACAATGATTATGGCTCACGACAAGAAAAGCGGACTGTATGCCTTGTATTTATTGGGATCAAGAACCGAGTCTGGCGTCAGGATCCTGGAGACCTTGTATGCCGCCCCCGTATTGTCGTAACTACCGCTTGTGGAGATCGGGAAATACGCACTGTACCATGTGTTGGTAAACTGTGTGGTAAGCTGTCAGATGGTTATCTATTTCTTAATGCGGTAACACTTGCGTAGATGACAGGAACGATAATCCAGAAGATGGCGACGAAGCCCGCGAATACATTTGCCTCAGCCCACCTGATATTAGGGGTTCATAAGGAAGAGACCGCTTCGCTGAGAAATAACATCAATCACCATGGCGTTGCCAAAGGAGAC
>QLPI01052026.1:0-19638 GCA_003314275.1 Chroogomphus rutilus
TTGGGCTGGCACCCTCAGCACCTTCATGGGTACCCCTTCTGTCAGAAATCAGTGGCATGCATAGAAAGTAGGGTGCAACATATGAGTATGTTAAAGCCAAGCCACGCCAATTGGTCTTCAGGACTTGACCAACTGTCAAGCATCTGGTACTGACGGACTTTGGTACTGCCGAGAGGTGTTGGCAAAAGGTCGGGCGGACTATGGCCAAGTCCTGCAGGCCAAGAGTAGTGGCATTGGCTTCAATGTACTCGTGCGTTGCACCCTACTTGCCATGCATGGCACTGTATTTGCAACAGACAGATACTCGGGGGGATGCTGAGGATGCCGGCCCGAGTCGAGGACTTAACAGAAGAGAAGAAGGTAGAAGGGCCTAAGCCTAGTCAATACCCAGAATGAGGAAATATGTACATGCATGTCCTACTTATATAGGTTAAGAAGCGACATGTGGAATAAGGAATGTGGGAGAACAAGTTATGCAGAGCATGCAGTTATTGTCCACAACGAACAAAATTAGAACAAGGAATGCAAAGTGGGGATAGAACAATAAAAGACAGGATAATAGGATCGTGACTCAAGATGGGACAATAGGGAGTGGCCGGGTATAAAACAATGGGGTCGTGTCCGAGGATAATACAAGGACAGGAAGTCCCGAGGTGAAACGGACCGAGGAGTGTGGATAGTGGATGTACTGAGCCAAGACCAGTGCACCAAGTGTTATGCGTGCGGTGTGGACACTTGTACGTGGACATAGGATAGTTGCTCGGTCGGCACTGGCGAATAATCGGGACCTCGGTACATGTACTTGATACAAGCAGGCACTGTAACCATGTTTTGGAACTGTAAAGAGGTAACCTGAGAACTGTGACAAAACTTTGGTATGAAGAAAGCCTAATCAAGTTCTCCAAAAGATGACAGCAAGCTAATGCCTGTCTGGGTTGATGTCCAAAAAGAATTGTTTAGAGGGGGCCTTGGCAGGTAGCTTGTCAATTACATATAGGAATAATGTTTATGTATGTGAAACATTATTCTACCCTTGCCTAGGATTATTTCCACAGATGTTTTATAAAATCTGATTTAGTTCTTTTATGATGTTTTTATGTACCTTTTATATTTTATCCAAGAGACCTTTCACTTTGGTAGAAGGGTTTGAGATTTTGTTATGACTCAATAAAGTCAAGGATTTGGTCAAGTCCTGCAGACCATTTGGAGTGGCTAGGCTTCAATGTACTTGTATGTTGCACCCTGCTGTTCCATGCATGCCACTGATTTGGGCAGAGGAGGGGCTCATGAAGATACCGAGGGTGTTGGTTCGAGCAAAGGACTTAAGACAGGAGGAAGGAGGATGAGGGGGTGTGAACCAAGTTGATATTCAGAGTAAGGAACTATCTACATACATCTGCTACTTATATAGGTTAAGAAGCAAGATGTGGAACAGGGTGGCATAAGGAATGGAGAACAATAAGGTATGAAGGATTATGTGGAGGTATTGTTCACAGTGATCAAGAATAGAATAAGGAATGTAAGCAAAAATAGGATAATGAAAGATGGCTGAGAATAAGATAATGAGAGAGTGGATGAAAATAGAACAATGGAAAATGGCCGAAGATAAAACAATAGGCGACTGAATAATTAAAGGAATAATAAGTGTTCTGAAGAAGATGGATAAGGGAACATTTGGGGAATGAGAGAATAGGAGGGGATAGAGGGGATGGGATGAGAGGGATTGTCCAGATAATGTGCCAGACGTGCCAAACCGAGACTGCATGATAGTGAAGAGTGATATGGGTGAGGGTCAGTCGGTCGGTATTGCTGAGTGAACCGGGAATCTGTCAAGCTTTGGGTACTGATGGACTTTGGTACTGCTGAGGGGTGTTGGCGAAAGGTCAGGAGGACTATGGCCAAGTCCTGCAGGCCAAGAGTAGTGGCGTTGGCTTCAACGTACTCGTGCATTGTGCCCTACTTGCCATGCATGCCACTGTATTTGCAACAGACAGATACTCGGGGGGATGCTGAGGATGCCGGCCCGAGTCGAGGACTTAACAGAAGAGAAGAAGGTAGAAGGGCCTAAGCCTAGTCAATACCCAGAATGAGGAAATATGTACATGCATGTCCTACTTATATAGGTTAAGAAGCGACATGTGGAATAAGGAATGTGGGAGAACAAGGTATGCAGAGCATGCGGTTATTGTCCACAACGAACAAAATTAGAACAAGGAATGCAAAGTAGGGATAGAACAATAAAAGACAGGATAATAGAATCATGACTCAAGATGGGACAATAGGGAGTGGCCAGGTATAAAACAATGGGGTCGTGTCCGAGGATAATACAAGGACAGGAAGTCCCGAGGTGAAACGGACCGAAGGGTGAAGACAGGGAGTGTGGATGGTGGTCGTGCCGAGCTGAGACTGGCGTGCTAAGTGTTATGCATGCGACGCAGATACTTGGTTGTAGATATAGGATGATTGCTTGGTCGGCAATGCCAAATAGATGGGTCTCAGTATGTGTACTTGACAGAATTGGTATCATGGACTTGACAGATTTACTCTTTGGAATAAACCTCCAAGTGGTTTTTGGACCAACTTATATAAGAGTGCCTGCTGCACTAGATAATCTGGTGGATTATAGGTGATAAAAAGATTGATTGTTAAGTTTTTTTTTATGCTACAGAACTAGTCTCTATATATACTAATTCTAAGCTGATTATGTAACTCCCTAATAAGGCAAGACCTTCTGGAAATCAGTGGAAGGTTACAGAAAGAGATGGAAGGTCCTGGAATCCTCTAGAAGTCACAGTGTCACCCTTATAGTCACCAATAATAATAGAAAAGAAATGTTCCCATGGCTGGTAGTCTTGTGACTGGTCAAGTCACAAAATATTAATATTATATAAGCCATGCTTCTGGGCTGACCTTTATGTAATAGCCATTATATAAGCCTAGGAATTTGTTATATAATATGGACTGAGAACTTGACCCAGGAATTTGGTGCTATTTTCCATGTATCAAGTAATTAGCACCCAATTATGGTTCCTTGTAAGGTAGAAGACAAACAGTTTCCGCTACATCATGTGACCCTGACAATGACATGGTCACAGCACAAAAATTTTCATTGTCCAAAAAAAATATTGAAAAAAAGTATTCTGCTATAGAAGATGGCAATTTTTTTGGAAAAAATGATTGTACTACACTATACAATATGAGCCTTGTCCAACTCAGCTAGAATAGTATCTGGCATGTTGCCAGATCCTTGTGCAAAATGGTGGATATGACACTTGAGTCACGTGACCTTAGTGGAATCCATATGTCATCTACCTTATCTGTGGGAATGTCTTTCTATATATGGAATATTTCCTTATATGGGTGCTTATGTCAGCACAAAAATTTTGTGACCAAAATTTTTTTTACAGTGTCAGACTGCTTAAAAATGTGATTATGAATTTTGGGAAGATGTTTGAAAGTTTGCATATACTACATTTGCAATAGTGATTTTTTTCAAAAAGTAAAACCAAGACAATGTACATATAGTTCTATGCCATTGATCTGTGGTCTCAGAATAATTTTTTTGTTGATGTTGCCAGATCCTTGTGCAAAATGGTGGAATGTGACATTTGAGTTACATGACTATAGCAGAAACCATTTGTTGTTATGGCCCATGCAGCCAAACAAACCCACATTAAACCCCACAACCACCCACACTGTTTCCGGGACCTTTCCAATTGCCCAAAGCCTGAATAACAGATTTCTGGAGGTCTGACATACATTCCAAGGTTCGGCGATTCCGAACCTCCAAAGACTCCGAAGTCAAGGTTCCGTTACTTTTATAACCAACGTGCAGGACCATCGCATACCTCACTCCCTTGTTTTCTCCTTTATATTGACCCCTTGTACTCTCCTTCTCCTTGTTTTATAACCGGCAAAGATAGTACAAGGATAGTCGCATGTATATAGTCTCCCAGTCAACTGGATTATTCGCCAGTACGAATATCGACTTAATTTGCGTCATAGTTTCCGATTAGTTTCCGGTAAACTTTCCAACTTTCTGAAATTAGGGACAGACGATCGAGGAGGGTGCAACACATAAGTTGAAGCCAAGTCTCTGCGACCTTGAACCACTCGTACCACCCTATACTGTGAACAGTCCCAAGACCCCCGGCGTTCTTGACTTCCATCCCCTCCGATTCCGATCTCGACTCCAATCCCAATTCCAATCCTCACCCCCACCTTCGGAATACGAACTTCCCCCTCGGAACCCTATCAGAACCCCCCGAAAACCCTTCCAGAAGTCTCTAGCTAAGCGCCAACACGCAGATTTAACAGTATATTCATACTCACACTCCTGATTGTCATTAAGCATGAGACCCATCACATGTTCACAAGCCATGCAGACAATCACTCAGGCATCTGCCCGCCGTGCACCCGTCCCCTGAGAACTGCCCAGCCCTGGACCAAGTTTTCAGACGCCTCAGACCCTAGCTCATCCCCTGGAGCCTTCCTCCGACTCCAGATTTTTGGACGCAGACCAACATCTGCATTCAAACTTGACCAACCTGTTCCTTGTGAACCACCCCCCGGCGATTCAACAATCATCACCATCGGATATGTGGTCCAGCTCAGGACCATCCACAGCAGCGCTGTCAGACTCGTCAGCGCCCCCCTACGTACCACCACCTTTCGCACCCCCACCCATGGCACCACCACTCATTGCACCACCCGCCGCAGCACCGCCGCCTCCTGTACAACCGGGAGAGGCCCCTGCCTTAGGACCCAATGTTGTGCCTGATCTCACTCAGGCCCTTGTTATGTAACTTAGCCAGCCTCAGAAGATCAGCTCTCTGCACCACCAAGGTTCAGGATCTGGATACCTTCGATGGATCCGATTCAAGAAAACTACAAGCCTTCCTAGTGCAATGTAGGCTGAACTTCTGTGACCGCCCTGACACCTTCGACACCGAGAGTACCAAGGTAACCTACGTACTGTCGTACCTGACTGGTACCACCCTGGACTGGTTTGAACCAGCCCTTTCTACCCCCGACGAGCCAGACTGGCTCCATGACTATGAGGAGTTTGTGAACGAACTCAAAAACAACTTCAGCCCCCACGACCCAGAAGGAGAGGCCAAAGCAGACCTTGAGACCCTCCACATGTGCGATAATCAGTGTATCACGAAATATGTAGCTGAATTCAATCGACTAGCCACCTGCATCCACTGGGGCAATGCTGCACTTCGTCGCCAGTTCTACAACGGACTCCCTGGCAGAATCAAGGATGAGATCTCTAGAGTAGGAAAGCCCCATTCCCTGCTCCAACTCCGTCTCCTGTCCCAATCCATCGACGCCTGCTACTAGGAGCGACGATCGGAAATTGCCAGAGAACCCCCCTCCACCTGGAACTTCGACTGCTCCTATGACAGAGGGAGGACCCCCGTGACCACGTATTCGGCCCCTAACACAGGCAATAAGACGGCCAATGTAGGCCAACCCGCAACCCTGTCCAGTGGCAGCAGGACTACCATGGATCTTTTGTCCAGATTAGGGAAAGATGGAAAACTTACGTCACAAGAATGGCAACGCCACTTCAAACAAAACCTCTGCCTCTTCTGTGGCAGATCGGGCCACCCAGCCAAGGAATGCCCAAGATCCACCACCACAGTCACCAAAGGGCATGTAGCCTCCGTGACGGAAGAGGTTGAAGAAGAGTCTGAGACATTGGACACTTTGGAAACCAAGGAATAAGAAGTTAGGCCCCTGACTCTGGCACCAGTGGTTCACGTTGAACACCAACTATGCCTACAGATGTAAAACAAAACAATGCATCCAACCTTTTCAGGAATACGACCCCCCATGACCAATCATCAAAAAAGATTTCGACCCCTCTGCAGAAACACTCTGACCCTCCGAACTCCGACCCTCCGAATCCAACCCTCCCGAACACCCGTGACCATCTGTCGATAAGTTTCAACCGTGACCCTCTGAAAATCTGTCAGATCCTAGTTACTGGACACCACATGCTCACCCACCGTGATCCAACGATCGATAGTGTATTGAGTACTACTTTGACATCCGAACTGATTCTTGGCAATATGGAGCCAGCAGTCTTCACTCAGCGCTCAAATACGACCCTCTGAAAACTCCACTCAGGAAGAACCCTGATCCTCACGGAATTCCATACCATCCCTTAGACTAATGGTACCATGTAGATTCTCTAGAACTGGACCCTTTCTTGTTAGAGTATTAATACGAGCTAAAACTAATCAACAATTTCAACCGAGACTCGAGCCTTGCAGGACATTCCCCGAATCCTGACAACACTACCTCCGTCCAGGTGACAATCTGAAAGAATAAACGATACGATCCCCATGACCCCACGACTACTATGACCCCAGCCACGGAAATCAGGCGACCATAGGACATCCACTCAAAAAAAAAAAAAGAAGAAGAAAGAGAAGAGAGAAAAGGAAAAAGGAAAACATCCAGGAAACGACAATTATTCAAGGATCCTTACGTCGCCCAGAAGACACCACCAAACCGTAAAAATTTCATAACACCAATCATACAAACAACTAACCAACACATTCATTTGAATCACCTGAACCCTCCACGGCCTGCGCCAAACCCGAATGCCTGTTGGAACCACCTGACCTGCGACCTAAACGGATAAGCAACCGATCCACGTCCTCCAGAAAAGAGGAATCAAGCCCATGATCCACCTGCAGGAAGGATGTTTATGCATCGGTGAGGCTCCCCTGTAACCTCTCCTCCTCTATGCCAGGCCCGGCAGCTGTCAGGTTGGACATACGACAATGATAGCACTTGTAGTAGTCCAAGAGTTGGCGCAGGTCCTTCTGGTACTTGTCTAAACGAAATAGATACACGGCAATACGTCCAAGTACCTCCGGACCACTCGTTTCCGCCCCCGACTTGCCAGAGGTTTTTCCCGGCTCCGAATCTTGACAAGGAACAGTCCCGGACGGTGATGGCCTCCTATAATGGCTCGCTATGGGAATCAGGAAAAGAAAAAATTCCAACAAGCACCACTCACCGTAATAATCACGGACCCTAATGGTACGGGCACAGAGAAGGGTAACTCCTTGTCAAGGGTATGTAAAAAGCACTCCTCACTTGTCTCCGAACCATAGAGAAGGATACGGAGAGGATCCCCGAGGTTTTCCGAAGATTGCAGATCCGTGTTCTCCATCGAGGAAAGGCCTCTCCTAGTTCTGCAAACACCCCCTTTTATAGGCAGACGAACCATCAGCGCTTATCGATCAAAAAATCCCAGGGAACCGTCAGAGAACCCCCACAGTAATGTCCACCTTAATTACCACCCCAATTAAAGCTTAGGACCTTGAGGGCTCAGTCCTAGTGGAGGGATACTGTTATGGCCCATGCAGCCAAACAAACCCACATTAAACCCCACAACCACCAGCACCATTTCCAGGACCTTTCCGATTGCCCAAAGCCTGAATAACAGATTTCTGGAGGTCCGACATACATTCTAAGGTTCGGCGATTCCGAACCTTCAAAGACTCCAAAGTCAAGGTTCCGTTACTTTAATAACTGACATGCAGGACCATCGCATACCTCACTCCCTTGTTTTCTCCTTTATATTGACCCCTTGTACTCTCCTTCTCCTTGTTTTATAACCGGCAAAGATAGTACAAGGATAGTCGCATGTATATAGTCTCCCAGTCGACTGGACTATTTGCCAGTATGAATATCGACTTAATTTGCATCGTAGTTTCTGATTAGTTTCCAGTAAACTTTCCGACTTTCCAAAATTAGGGACAGATGATCCAGGAGGGTGCAACACATAAGTTGAAGCCAAGTCCCTGTGACCTCGAACCACTCGTACCACCCTATACCATGAACAGTCCTAAGACCCCCGGCATTCCTGACTTCCGTCCCCTCCGATTCCGATCTCAACTCCGATCCCAATTCCAATCCTCACCCCCACCTTTGGAATATGAACTTCCCCCTCGGAACCCTATCGGAACCCCCCGAAAACCCTTCCGGAAGTCTCTAGCTAAGCGCCAACACACGGATTTAACATTTGTCTTCTACCTTAGATCTAAATAGAGGTAGGCAAAAATAATATGTTTTTGAGGGTTTTTCCTTGGACTTGGGAGTTTGTTATTTAAGAGTTAATTACCATAAGTAAGTCACTTTTAAATGACTAGCCAAAAGTTATTAATTTTTTTTGGTATAGTATAGTAGACTTCCTTGATACAGATTTCAGTCAAGCTTAATTTCAGCTCAAAATTTTGTAGATTAAATTTAAAAAAAAATTATATAACAGTCAAGAACTGTCTTGAAAACATCTTTGCTTCATATTATGGGAGAAAAAAAGCTGTTGTTGCAGCAGAGTAAAATATTTTGTACAACAGGTCAAAATGTTGCATGTAGGGGTCTTTGATACAAGTGTGACACCTAATTCTCCATGGGCAGAATTTGCAGGCCATTGCCATTAGTCATCCATTTCTTCATCACATTCTTCATTTTCCTCATTTTCATCTTCATTCAATATTGGAGGGAGCTTTGGTTTGCAACCTCTTGTGGGTTTTTTTGGCCATGTGTTATGGCCCATGCAGCCAAACAAACCCACATTAAACCCCACAACCACCCGCACCGTTTCCGGAACCTTTCCGATCGACCAAAGCCCGAACAACCGATTTCCGGATGTCCGAAGTACATTTCGAGGTCCCGCGATCCCGACCCTCCGAAGACCCCGATTCCGACTCTCTGTAGACTCCGAAAATCAAGGTTCTGTTACGATTGATAACCGACGCGCAGGACCATCGCGTACCTCACTCCCTTGTTCTCTCTTATATTGACCCCTTGTACTCCCTTTTCCCCTTGTATTATGACCGTCAAAAGATAGTACAAGGATAGTCACATGTATATAGTCTTCCAGTCGACTAGACTGTTCGCTAGTACGAATATCGACTTAGTCTACCCTCTAGTTTCCGATTCATTTCCGGTAAACTCCTGTCTCCTTTCCGAAATTAGGGACAGACGATCGAGGAGGGCGCAACACACAAGTTGAAGCCAAGTCCCTTCGACCTCGAACACCTTAGTAACCGGATAGAACCAATCCGTGACCGACCCTAAGTTCCCGGCGCCTCCGTCCCCGTCCGTAGTCCGTCCGACTTCCGTCTCGGTCCTCGGCCCCGTTACGGACCTTCGCACTAACCCGGATAACCCCTCCGGAAGTACTAGCTAAGCGCCTGACACGCGGACTTAACACCATGATCACTTTAGAACACCATCTGTTGCCAAATGTTGACACTCTTTTTCCCAAATGGCAAGATTCTTCTCATGGTTTGCTTTTATCACTGCCCACTGATCTTCTAAAGCCACCAATGTATCCTTTCTTGCTGCCCTTTCATCAGCCTTTTTAGCCCTTTCTCTGGCCTCTCCCTCCCTCTGCTGGCTCTGCTCTGCTATCTTCTGCCTGAAAGCATTTGAAGACAAGACTTGAGCTTTTCCATCAAAAAGCAGTGAGTGGTTATGTTTTTTCTTGTTTTCACATTTATTGAGGGCACTTGTTAGTAGGGAATGGCATGGGTTGGGCCAACCCACACAGGTCACCGGGTCAGGTGTCCTTGGGTGTGGGTGTGGGTCAAGCTGAGAGCACCCCCAACCCGGCCTAACCCGTGGTGTCATACGTGTGTATATGACATGAATGCACCGCACGCGCATACGTACGACTTGAATGCGCTGTACGTGCCTTATGTGCATGTGCCGCATGTGCCGCACGTGCCTGCATATGACTTGCACGCATGTGGGTGCGGCACACACCTGGCACCCGTTGACCCAAGGGAAAAAACCCATGGGTTGATGGGTTCGGGTTTCCCATGGGTTGGGTGCGGGTCACCCACATTTGACCCGTGGGTGACCCATGCCGTTCTCTACTTGTTAGCTTGTGTAGATGAAGATTCTGTACAACCAGCTGTGCCTGCTCCTCCTCAATTTGCATGTCTTGGACTTTAACTTGAAGCTGGGTATATTTTACAGTTTCTTGTAATTCAATGATTTTGAGTTCTAGTAATTCACAACTTTGTCACTTATTGACAGGATTTGCTTTGGCAAGATCCCAGTTTGGCTGAGGAAGGGATGATGGTGGGCAAGCAAGTACAGGTGCAATTACTGGTGTTAAGGAGGTGATGGGTTTATCTGAAACAAGGAATGAACCAGATGATGTGGAGGCAAGTCCCTTGTATAATGAGTGCATTCTCTTTGAAGGTGTGTACAGGGCAGGGTCTATTTGCCAATCTTGTGCACATTTCAGTGAAGATGATGTTGATAAGTAGTCTATTGAAATATGTTAGAATAATGAAGTTAAATAATAAAGTCCGAGCCCGTTGCACTTAGAAATTATGTGCAAGGAAAGAAAAAGAGTGAACTTAAGTCAGATGACACGATTGTAGACTCGAAAAAACACGTTATGATTTTGGACATTTTATTAACTATTTATACAAAGGTACATAGGAGTTGAATGGCAGTGGAGAAATGGGAAAATAGTTCATGATAATCAAGTTATGAAAAATGGTTGATTATTGGGGATGTGTGGAAAAACAAATTGGAAAAAGAGATACATTGTCTGGTTTCTAGTCCATATGTGAAGGTCTGGATTTGTTGTGTTGCTGGTCTCGACTCGATGTTGGGGTTAGATGGCTGGGGTAGCAATCCCTCAACTTGATATGGTGAGATGGTGTGTGTGCACATGTTTGCGCCTCGACTCGACTTGTTTGGTAGTGTACTCGACTCATGTGCATGTAATGCATATGTGTCTCAGTGATCTCAGCTTGACTCATTGGATTGAAGATGTTGTTGATGTTTTGAATCTGGTAGCGGTGACAGTAGAGATGATAGTAAAAGATGAAAACAATCTGCTTATGCATATGTCTAACAAAATATGGCTTGGACTGGATGTTGATGTAGATGCAATCAGGTGGCTTTCTGATGGGTTTGGGTCAAAGACCCCAATGATAACTTGGGCAGGACTTGATTGGGGAATGGGAAACTCTCCTTTAGTTGATGTAGCCATGCTTGGTTTCATTTGGGTAGGAGAAATTGCATCACGATTAAATAGATATATGCCAGTGACATGAAATGCTGCTTTGACAGTTTCTTCATTAAAGGCCTGGTCATATGCCATTCCAAAAAGGTGAGTGAGGTCATTTTTGCCTACTGGTTGTTGATTATCTTCCTCAAAGTTGGTTATGACTTGTTTCCAGGTTTCCTTTATCTTTCCAAAGCAAACAACATTGAGATCTTTATGGCCCATGCTGCCAATAAACCTACATTAATCCCCATAACCACCCACACCATTCCAGGACCTTTCCAACCACTCAAAGCCTGAATAACCACTTTCTGGATTCCATTGTATCAATCTGAGGTTCTACGTTCCTGAACCTCCAAAGATTCCAAAGCCAAGGTTCCACTCCTTTGATAAACTACATGCAGGATCATCGCATACCTCACTCCCTTGTTCTTTGTTTTGTATTGCCTCTTGTACTCTCTCTCCCCCTTGTCTTTACTCAGCAAAAGATAGTACAAAGACTAGATACATGTATATAAGACACTAGTCGACTGGACTATTTGCCAGTATGAATATCGACTTAATTCTGCGTCGTAGTTTCCGATTAAGTTCCAGTAAACTTTCTGACTTTCTGAAATTAGAGACAGATGATCGAGAAGGGTGCAACACATAAGTTGAAGCCAAGTCCCTGCGATCTCGAACCACTCGAAACACCTAATACCATGAACAATCCAGACCCCGCTGGTGCTTCTGTCTTTCCGCCCCTTTCTGATTCCGACCGAGAACCCACGACCTCTAGTCCCCCCCATCCTCAAGTACAACCCCCTTCAGAAACCATTTGGAACCTCCAGAAACCCTTCTGGAAGCCCCTAGCTAAATGCTGACATGCGGATTTAACAAGACCCTGTAGAGCATGAGTGCAATGGTATCCAAGCACTATTATGTTATTTTCTCTGGCATAATCTAGAAATTCTGCAGTGTAATGGGAGCTATGGCCATCAAGGATGAGAACATATTTGCAGCCTCCAGCCTTCTCCTTTGTTTCTGGGTCAAAAATCATAGTTAACCATTGAAAGGCAAGGTTGCCATCTGTCCATCTATTTTCAGAATGTGCAATACTAACAAAGAGTTTAGTTTGCCTCCAGACTTTTGAAAAAAAGCTTACTGTGCTTTGGAAACATTGTTATCAGTCCATTTTTGCATTATTTTTTTTCCTTTATAGATAATCATTGGCTTCTTTGTTGTTCCATCTGCACAAATAGTTATAATTGCTGTAACATTGTCTTGATCTGCACCTCCTTGCTTATGTTGAGTCTTTGTTCCTCGGGCTCCTATCACCCTTTCCTTTCCTCCATATGCTATTGGAAACCCACTTTCATCTATTCTATAGATATCCTCTGGCTGTATTCCTAATTTGACAATAAATTCCTCTACAATGTTGAACCATGATTTTACTACACCAGGGTTCAATGATTTAGCTTGCTGTGTGTCAAGAGGTTTGCTCCAGTATGTTTGCAACTCCTTGTGATGACGCCCAAGAAAATTAAAGATCTACTTTTTTCCAACTTTGGTGAAGGAGGGACCTTCTTTGGTTTCAAGGATTGCATTTGCTGACTGATCAATTTGTCTGTGAGTTAGGAGAAACCCATGACTGGCTGATACCGTGATAAATGTGACAAGAGTTTTTTTCTCTTGAACTGTAAGACTCTGTTTTGTAGAATTGAATTTGAGCATTGATGATCCTTTATCATTGATGCATCTACTGAGAGTATTAAAGTTCACTCAAAATTCATGAGCAACTTCTCGCAATGATTTCTTTGTTAAATAACCTACCTGCCCCTCTTTGTACACTTTATTTAACCATATTAGAAAGCCTTTGCTCATTAGCATGGTACCTCTTTTGATTCTTGACATTCTCTGATAGACTCCTGCCTGGCATTGTGCTTCTTTTCACGTGGAGTTTATGCATTGTTGATGATGAGAAGAGATGGGAATGCACTTATGTATTATTAAATGTCATGTATCACACTTTGGTAGCCCCAATATCTTTGTGGTCAGATTAAGGTCAATTTAGGTTAAATCCCACTCGGAGTTGTTGTAATTAGCAATAGGAGATGCATAGCTTCCTTAATGTGAACACTCTATGACAAAATCTCTCAGAAAACTTGAGCAATAACTGATTTAAGATTGTACTGTATGTTATCAAAATTGAGTAAATTTAAATGAAAAATTGTTTCTCCTGAATGCAATTCTTCTCCCTCCCTTGTGTGGTTTGGCTTAATTGTTGCTTATATACGATAGATTCTTTGTGCAAAACCCTGTATTACAGGAATGAGAATTGACCTTGAAAAATCAATTTGTATCAAGGAGGTATCCTATATCAAGGAGGTCTACTATACTGTAGTCAATTCAAGACTGATTTGATGAGTGATTTTCTGAACAAGAGAGGTTTGGATTCTAATATGCTGATCTGGTTCAGTGGTCCTTCTAAGGCCTAAGGGAGAATTTCCCATTCCCAACAAACCAGCAATTACCACTAACAGCCATCACTCATGGCTATCAGTGACACCTTCAGCAATCATCAGCACTCCCAGCACTCTGGTTCTATATCCAAGGGGAGTGGAGTACCATACCAAAGACAAATAGATCACTATGGCCACAGTACATAGTTAAAGAGGTGAAGGGGTTCCTTAGAGTTTCCTTTTTGGATCCCCTTTGCCAGGTATGCTAGCTGTTGTAATGTAAGGAAATGACATAGTTGTAATTAAAGTAATATCTCTCAAAGGTGAAGCAATGGCAAGGTTCTGAATAGGGTTTGGCTTCAACTTGTGTGTTATTCCTACCGGACCACACTGGACCCTAATTTCATAAAAGTGAGAGCAGAAATAAAGACTGAGATGAATGGAAGAAGCTTAGTCAAAATCTTAGTTGATTATCTGACTGAAGAATAGACTACTGGATGTACAAGATCTTATACTACTTTGAAAATCAACAAGGAGTTGACTAGATTCCTATAATAGATAAGAAAGTCCCAAGATTGAGAAAAACAAGAATAGAATACTATGTCCCAATCTTGATCTCCTGTGTGACATTGAGGGGTGATATGTCACCCTGATTCCCAATGGAATTACCCTATAAGGAATGTAGTAACAGATCAGATATTAGAGAATAGAAATGACAGAATGGAATTATGAATAAGGAAAGTGGAGCAGAATGTAAAAGAAAAAATTTAAAGGTAATAAAAGTGAAGATGGATGTGCAAGCATATGGGGATGGATGTAAATGAGTGAAGCATATTAAAAGTTGCATGTGATGCCAAGATGGATATACAAGGTGCATTGAATTCCAAGGCTGAAGAGCATATGGTTGAATAGGCAAACGAGGGCAGAGTTAGGCTGAACAGGCTGATTTGAATAGTTGGGCATGCCAGCATAACAGTTCCTAATAGTATCCCCCTTTATGGCTGAGTCCTACAAGGCCATGGAAATGAAGTCAATGATGGAGGCCCTGTTGGAGTTCATAATTACAAAGGTATATAAGAGCAGCTTTTAGGAGTGTTAGAAGGGTAACCATCATTGACATTGCCAATGGAAGAAATGTTCATCAATCCCACCTATGTCTGAAAACTCATGGTCATGTACAACTCACCCATCACCTCTTATCTCAACAGTGTCGGTACCTCTCACCTCGCTGATACTGTATGCCTACTCCCTCATTGTCAACTATTGAGCACAACAGAATGCAACTCAAAGAGGCTGTAAGAAATGCGATTGACATGAGAGTGCCATGGGTCAAAGGCTTGCACTTAAAAAGTGCAAAGGTGAAAAAGCCTTCTCTCTGAATTTGATGTGTGCTTATCAGTTTCTTTAGTATGCTTGCCTTAAAATGCAAGGCAATGAAACAGATTTCAGCACCATCTTCTACTGTGATGCAAGGTTGATAGAAAAGGATGAGAACATGGCTTGGCTAGAAGGGCAAAAGTCAGATATACCATGTGATCAATGCATGAAGCACCACAACACCTGTCTTCAGAAATGGGATGGTGACTTAGTTATGGGAGCATGTATGTAGTGTAGTAAGCAGGGGGTCAGTTGTATGATAAATGTGCAAGGTCAGGATACTAGTAAGAGGAAGGGAAGGAAAGGGAAAGGAAAGGATAAGGGTTCCAAGGTTGAAGGAAGTCTGAGGTCAAAGACTTTGGAGAAAAGAGCAAGGGAAAGTATGCCTGAGGAAGATGTTTAGAATTTGGATGAAGCAGGCCCCTCAAAAAAGGCAAGGAAGAAGCCCAGAGTATATACCCCCCTGTTCCTTTCTAACTCTTCTACTTCTGTTAAGTCTCAGTAATGCCGATGTTGTAGACGGGAGTCAGTCAAGTCCTGCAGACTGATCGAGGTGGCTTGGCTTCAACATGCTCGTGTATTGTACCCTGCTCTTCCATGCATCCTACTAATTTGGACTGAAGAAAGACCCAGGAGAGTGCTAAGAGTGTTGGCCCAAGTAAGGGACTTTAGACTAAAGAAGGCAAGATAAGAGGAGGTAAACCAAGTCAATATTCAGAGTGAGGTACTATCTACATACATCTGCTACTTATATAGGTTAATAAGCAAGATGTAGAACAGGGCGTCATAAGGAATGGAGAACAATAAGGTATGAAGAATCACATGGAGGTATTGTCCACTATGATCAAGAATAGAATAAGGAATGTGGACGAGAATAGAACAATGAAAATAAGATAATAGAAATGTGGCCAAGAATAGAATAATAGTGAGTGACTGTCAAGTGCCGGATACTGACGGACTTCGGTACTGCCGAGGGGTGTTGTTGAAAGGTCGGGCGGACTATGGCCAAGTCCTGCAGGCCAAGAGTAGTGGTGTTGGCTTCAACGTACTCGTGCGTTGCACCCTACTTGCCGTGCGTGCCACTGTATTTGCAACAGACAGATACTCAGGGGGATGCTGGAGATGCCGGCCTGAGTCGAGGACTTAACAGAAGAGAAGAAGGTAGAAGGGCCTAAGCCTAGTCGATACCCAGAATGAGGAAGTATGTACATCCATGTCCTACTTATATATGTTAAGAAGCGACATGTGGAATAAGGAATGTGGGACAACAAGGTATGCAGAGCATGTGGTTGTTGTCCACAACGAACAAAATTAAAACAAGGAATGCAAAGCGGGGATAGAACAATGAAAGACAATATAATAGGATCGTGACTCGAAATAGGACAATAGGGAGTGGCCGAATATAAAACAATGGGGTCGCGTCCGAGGATAATACAAGGACGGGGAGTCCCAAGGTGAAACGAACCGAGGAGTGCGGATGGCGAATGTGCCGAGCCAGGACCGACGCACCAAGTGTTATGCAGGCAACGTGGGCACTTGGTCGTGGATATAGGATGATTGCTCGGTCGGCACTGCCGGCGGATGGGTCTCGGTACGTGGACTTGACAGTGACCAGATATAACAATAGGGTTATGGCTGAAAATAAAACAATGGCAAAATGTCCTGAAGTAGAATGGGTCGAGAAATAAGGAGTGGATAGGGCAGGATTAGTGGATAATGAGTGGGGAAGAGTAGATGAGGGATAGGAATGGGGAATGTGAATTCGAATGTGCCAAGCCAAGACTGACATACCAAGTGGCATATGCGTGGATTGGTCACTTGCATGTGGAATTGGACTGATTGTTCGGTTGGTACTGCTGAGTTATCTGGTGCTCGGTATGTGCACTTGATAACTTCCCAGCCTCCACAACCATCCACTCTACCTCCTGAGCCATCACCACCGCTGGCTCCCTCACTGCCCACTGTGGTGCCAACACTACAAATTATGGTGTCATCACCCACACCACCAGCCCTTTCACTGCCACTACCAGCCCCTTCACTGCCACCACCATCCCCTTCACTGCCACCACCAGTCCCTTCACTGCCACCACCAGCCCCTTCACTGTTACTACCAGCCCCTTCACTGCCACTACCAGCCCCTTCACTGCCACTACCAGCCCCTTCACTGCCACCACCAGCCCCTTCACTGCCACCACCAGCCCCTTCACTACCACCACCAGCCCCTTCATTGCCATCACCAGCCCCTTTACTGCCACTACCAGCCCCTTCACTGCCACTACCAGCCCCTTTACTGCCACCACCAGCCCCTTCACTACCACCACCAGCCCCTTCATTGCCATCACCAGCCCCTTCACTGCCACCACCAGCCCCTTCACTGCCACCACCAGCCCCTTCACTGCCACCACCAGCCCCTTCACTGCCACCACTAGCCCCTTCACTGCTACCACCTGTCCCCCCACCACCACCCTCCAGTTCTCCCTCACCACCCTCTGTTCCTATTGCTCTACCACCACCTGTAGCCCCTGCACCTCCTGCACCTTTGCCTGTTATTGCCCTTACTCTTGCTATTCAGGAGCTGCAACAGTTGGTTGATCTCCTTCATCGAGAGATGGTGGACAATCAGTGGGAGAATTCCGAGGGTCAGATTGTAAATGAGGAATTGTGAGAGGAAGTGAGGAATCTTGCATTGCAGATAAGTGATCAGAGGTTGATGGGTAGGGAGTTAGTGCCAGAGCCACCTTTAGTGTGGGGCACTTGGAAGAATTAGGTGGGTAGTTCTGGTACTGCATGGTATGATGCTAAAGAAGGAGAGTTGGAGATAGGAATGTAGAAAAAATGTATTTGGACTCAAGAATGTATAATTTTTTTGTATAATCTTTTCATTTTGAATTTGAATTTGGAATTGAACTTGAACTGAATGAGTGAATCAGAATTGAGAGTTGGACTTGAAAATGGAAAGAAGGAGGTGAATTGCAAGTGAAAAATAATATGGAAATAGAATGAGCAAGAGTGAATGGAAGAGAAATTGTGATACTTATAGAATGGGTAATGGTCCAGGTTTGGATGGGTATGACTTGTGAAAGTCTTGAATGAGTTCTGACACATGGTTAAGTTCTGTCACAAGGAGCCATGAAGTTTCTTCATTTGTGCCTTTGTATCCTGCCCATCTTACTAAATACAACAACCTGCATACCCTGCATCTGTTATCGATCTTTAAGTCAAGGACTTTGGATATTTTGCATTCTGTTTCATTATCGATCATGACTGGAGGCAGGGGTGGTTGAATGTGATTAGGAATGGTGTTAGGAGAGGCTGGTTTGAGCATTGAGATGTGAAAGACAGGGTGTAATATGTTCATGTAATCTGGAAGTTTCAGAGTAATTGAGTGAGTACTGGGACATGTAATGATTTCAAATGGACTCAAAAACTTCTCAGCTAGCTTTTTTGTGGGACAAGTTGACCTAAAGAATTGAGCTTTGATAAATGTAAGACTGCCAATAGGAAAGTCTGGGGATGGAAGTTGTTTAGCATCTGCTGAGGTCTGGTACATTTGTTGAGCCTCGAGAATACTGATTCAAAGCTGCTGGTGCAATTTGTCCAAGTCAACTACAAAGTCTTGTGCTTGAGATGAAGCAAGGTCGTGTTTGGGATGAATGGTGAAGTTGGGGTGGTAGCCTTTATTGGCAAAGAATGGTGAGACTCCTGTGGTACTGGGAGCATTGTTATAGGCACACTCTGCAAGGGGTAATAGCAATGCCCAATTGTCTTGTTGATAGTTGCAATGGATGTGAAGGTACTGTTCTAATGTCTGATTAGTATGTTCTATCTGGGCATCGCCTTCTGGGTGATATCCTGAGGTGAAATGTGACTTCATGTTGAGGGCTTTCCTAAGAGAATGCCAAAAGTGTGACACAAATTCTAAGCCTCTATCTGAAGTGACATGAGAAGGAATGCCATGTTTGGAGAATATGTGAAGTACAAAGAGTTCTGCAAGTTGAGCTTGTCAGGAACCACAAATGCTGATGATGTGTGGGCTGAGCACTATTGCAATAGTGCCAACTTCATGATGCTGGCAGGAATCGGCCAAGTCCTGCAGACCGATCATAGTGGCTTGGCTTTAACATACTCATGTGTTACACCCTACTTTCCATGCATGCCACTGATTTGGACCAGACAAGATACCTGGGAGAGTGCCAAGAGTGTCAGCCTGAGTAAGGGACTTCAGACGGGAGAAGGGAAGGCAAGAAGGTGTAAACCTAGTCAATATTCAGAATGAGAAACTATCTACATACATGCACTACTTATATAGGTTAAGAAGCGAGATGTAGAATCAGGGTGGCATAAGACAAGGAGAACAATAAGGTATGTAGATGTTAAGCTTCCGGTACTGACGGACTTTGGTACTGCCGAGGGGTTGGGCAGACAATGGCCAAGTCCTGCAGGCCAAGAGTAGTGGTGTTGGCTTCAACATACTTGTGCATTGCACCCTACTTGCCATGTGTGCCACCGATTTGCAACAGACAGATACTCGTGAGGATGCTGGTGATGCCAGCCCGAGTCGAGGACTTAACAGAGGGGAAGAAGGTAGAAGGGCCTAAGCCTAGTCGATACCCAGAATGAAGAAATATGTACATGCATGTCCTACTTATATAGGTTAAGAAGCAACATGTAGAATAAGGAATGTGGAACAATAAGGTATGCAGAGCATGTGGTTATTGTCCACAACAAGTAAAATTAGAATGAAGGAATGTAAAACAG
>QLPI01052029.1:0-10021 GCA_003314275.1 Chroogomphus rutilus
ACTTCTGGACCTCCTTACCAGTTATTGTTAGGAAATTCAGTATGATTTATTTCATTATTTTGCTTATTTTTCTTTTACTACTATATACTTTGACTCTGTGTGCATATTTTCTGATGCATGACATTAGTCACACTTGTGACCATTGTCACTCATGATTCGAGTGACATTCTAGCTCACATGTGACACATACTGTTTCATTCACACACATCATACATGATGCACACATTCATAAATATAATTTCCTTTATATTGGTGTAATTTATATGTATAAGTAGCTTAGTTTTCAACTGTACTAATAACAATTTTTCGTGTCAGCTTTGGTCTGACCACTCATGAGCTTATCATGAGTTTTCATTTCCCTACAATCTTTCACCCTAAAAATCCCATCATAATAGTTATCTGATAGTGTCTGTGGGTAAACTTATGGTTCAAGTCCCTGGGTTAGGCTATGGAGAGGTCACAGGGCTATGGTGTTTCCTACTGTTAGCATCCCAGCAGATACTGGAATCAGTACCTAAGTAGGTTGCCCTTATACCAAGTGTGAATTGAATATACCAAGCTGAGACCACATACTAGTGAATAATAACTTTGCCACTTATATGTAGGATTAGATAGTAAGATGTTTAGCTAGTATGATAGAGTGAACCAAAGCTTAGTAGCATGTACTTGACAGTACCTCCCTCTTAATTGCTGAACTTATGAAGCTGATAAGCAGAGTTTGAAAATAGAATTCCAGGCACTGATGTGATATCATGGATTGTTTGGAGATTTAATTTCTCAGGCAACTTCCTGCCAACCCCTATCACTACCAACACATACTACCTCTCACATCACAATTAGGATACAAAACAGACAAGGAAGAGTGCATGCTCCAAGACACAAAGAAGTGCACAAATAGGGAACAGCATGGTCACCCATGGGTCAAATATGGGTCACCCACACCCAACCCATGGGAAACCCAAACCTGTCAACCCATGGGTTTTTTTCCCATGGATTGACAGGTGTCAGGTGTATGCTGCACCTGCATGTGTGTAGTACATGCATGTCATACATATGTGCATATGGCATATATGGTGCATGTGGTGCATATGGCATATGTGGCATATATGAGGCATGTGGTGTATCCATGTACAGTGTTTTTTTGTTGTACATATGCACATGTAGCACATACAGTGACTCACAAAACTGAGTCAATGTTTGGTGCTTTTGGACTATTCTGTCACGACCACACATCATGCTTTGACTTACTTGGCAGTACTGACCGACCAACCCTTACTCATATCCTCCCATGGCATATGGTTTCGGTTCGGTACACCCGGTTCATCATCTGGTTCATTATCCTTTTCCCCAAACCCTATTCTTTATCATCCCTACACTCTTTTTCTTTCCCCCTTACTTGCTTACCCACAGGACATTCACTATTCCCTGCCACTTACTCGCAGCCCTATTGTTTTATTCTCGGCCATTCCTTATTCTACCGCTTATATTTCATTGTCTTACTCTCTCATTATTTTATTCTAATCGCTGTGGACTATACCTCCACATGGTCTTCATACCTTATTCTTTTTTCCATGTCTTATGCCACCCTTATTCCACATTCCGCCTCTCAGCCTATATAAGTGGTGGATGCGTGTACATAGTTCCTCAGTCTGAGTATCAACTAGGTTTATGCCTCCCTACTCTCCTCCTTCTGTCCAGAAGTCCTTACTCGGGCCGACACCCTCGGCATCTGCCTGAGTATCTGTTCTCGTTACAAGTTAGTGGCATGCACAGGAGGCAGGGTGCAATGCACGAGTACCTTGAAGCCAAGCCACCCCAACTGGCCTGCAGGACTTGGCCAGTTCCGACAGTACCATCGGTAGTACCAAGGCCTGACATATTCATTGAATAGCTTTGAATGTAAAACATATATAAAAAAGGTGTTGGTACATCAAAGAAAGAATCTGATCAGGGCTATGTAACCATTGGAAAATTATGTAATTCTGGTCAGGGGTGATGAAGATATGGGCAATTCAAATCAAGGGCTCATTGACTCAGTTTTGTGAGAGGGTATCAGAGAAATAGTAAGTTGCAATTCTAGTACTTGGTATTGCCCCCCTTGGCCTTAATTACTGCCTCAAGTCTTCTAGGTATACTCTCTATCAAATTCTGACACACCTCTGGTGATATGTTATTCCATACCTCCTCTACTCTCTCCCAAATTTGCTAAACTCCCTTGGGTGGTGTTAGATACTCCTTAAGCCTTTTTTTGTATGATCCCATAGGTGCTCAATAAGATTCAGGTCTGGAGACTGTGCAGGCCAGTCAAGGAGAGTGATATTGTTGTTTTCCATCCAGTTCTTAGCCTTCTTTGACTTGTGCTTTGGGTCATTGTCCTGTTGAAAAATTACCTATTCCTCAGGTTTCCACTTTCCTCCAGGCTGGGCAGCAGGTGGTCCTCCAAAATGGATATAAACTGATCAGCATTCATCTTCCTCTCAATCTCTGCAAGCTGGCCAACACCATTCCATCCCATACACCCCCATACCATAATGTTTCCCCCTCCAAAATTGACTGTCCCCTGTACCTCTCTCTCATTCAACCCCTCCCCCTTCTGTTTCCAGACCCACCACCTCCCATCTGACCCAAACCTGTTGATTTTGGTCTCATCTGACCAAATGACCCTCTTCCAGTCCTCTACAGTCCACTCTCTGTGCTTCAAAGCAAAGGCCAACCTCAGCTGTCTATGCCTTGCACTGAGGAAGGGCCTTTTCTTCTTCACCACAGCCTTGAATGAATGTTTCCTGAGGAGTCTTCTGACTGTTTCCGAGGAGACTGGGTGGGGGATAATTGTATTGATGTGTTTGGTGACCTGAGTAGCATTGGCAGCTCTGCCAGTAGCAATTTGTGATAAAATAGAATATTGATCTCTAGAGGAAAGCTTGGGGGGACGACCTCCAGATGAGCAGGGCTGGTTGGGATGGAGAGTTCTGAGAGTCCTGGATACTGTAGACTGGCTGTCTTGAGGCAATAGTGCGAGTGGAATGACCATGAGAGGCCAAGGAGAGGATGTTTTCTTTTTGAGCAGAGGAAGTGGGGTGCATTGGAGTGTAGTGAAGTTCTGGACATGTTGGAGGGGATTAAATACCTTAATTTGAGTTCTCATGAAAGATAAGGTTACCATAGTAACCATCTATCAAGGGTTGCATGTTATATAATAGATGGAGCATCAGATTCTGATTGTTCTGACACCATCTCACAAAACTGAGTCAATGGGCCCTTGATTTGAATTGCCCATATCTTCATCATCCCTGATCGGAATTATATAATTTTTAATGGTTGCATAGCCCTTATCATATTCTTTTTTTGATGCATCAACACCTTTTTGATATATGTTTTACATTCAAAGCTATTCAATGAATAGTCCAAAAGCACCAAACATTGACTCAGTTTTGTGAGTCACTGTATATCCTTGCTACCTCACCCACCGGTCCAGATGCCTGAATGCACCCAAGTCAAGAACCTACGAATCAAACAGCAGAACTGCAAGCACTCTAAGGATATCATCTTATCTCTAATCAATATAACAGACCCTGCAGAATGAGGCCTACTCCTAATCTAAGAACCTGTCAAGTACGTACTGAGACTCGGTAGTTTGGCAGTGCCGACCAAGTAAATCAGACTATGTCCATGCCCAAGTGTCCAAGCTGCATGCAAGTTACTTGGTATGCCGGTCTCGGCTCAGCACATCTACCATCCACATTCCTTGCCCCCATCCCTCATTCATGTTACCTCAATCACCATCCATTAATCCTACCCCATCCGCCCCTTAATCCTCAACCCACCTTACCTTGGGACTTCTTGTCTTTGTTTTATTCTCGGCTGCAACCATTGTTTTATAGTCGGGCATTCCCTATTGTCCTATCCTTGGCCACATTCCTATTATTCTATGTTTTATTGTTCTATCCCCGTTTACATTTCTTTATTCTAATTTTACTCATTGTGGATAATACTCTCACATGCTCTGCATACCTTATTGTCCCACATTCCTTATTCCACATGTCGCCTCTTGAACATATATAAGTAGGGCATGCATGTACATATTTCCTCATTATGGGTATCAACTAGGCTTAGGCCCTTCTACCTTCTCCTTCTCTGTTAAGTTCTCTACTCAGGCCAGCATCATCAGCATCCTCCCGAGTATCCTGTCTGTTGCAAATCAGTAGCACATATGGAGAGTAGGGCACACTGCACAAGTATGTTGAAGCCAAAGCCACTACTTCCAGCCTGCAGGACTTGGCCGTTCCCGCCTAACCCTTCGGCTTTCCCAAGGCTTGACAGAACCCTATATTTATCCAACAACAAAACTGTCACTGGCTACCTTACACTGGTATATAATATACCCAATATAAGATATAAACGATAATGATAACTTACCCTGCTCTATATTGCTCATTTACACACAACTAACATCCAATCCATTCCATCAGATTCAGATCAACTCACACCTGATAACTGCAATCTCTGTCACCTATGGCAATAGCAATATAGACATTTTCAACATCTATAACCCCCCAGACTCCGACATGGCCCTCATACATCTCCACCAATGGCTTGCTGAAAACCCAACACCTAATACTTCTTCTGCAATATGGGCTGGTGACTTCAATAAGCATGACCTACTATGGATGGGGCCAAATTTTACATAGCGTTGCAGACTTAGTAATACAGAGCTACTGATGCAGATGCTAGCAGAACAACAAATGGTATTGCAGCTACCACCCGACACACCTACATGACAATCAGACAGTCACTGCACATGGATGACAATCAATCTTGTATTTTGCAGTGTTGGCCTTTCCCACAGGCTACTATCATTCATTGCCTCTCATAATGATCACATCCCTTTGGCTGATCAATTCCCAATCCACACCACTCTAGATCTAATGATTAACAGACATCACATCATCACAGGCTGCAACTTCCGTACAACTGATTGGGAGACCTTCAGGAAGAGATTACTAGAGGAGCTTCAACAGCATGGCCTTCCTAATAAACCAACTCCAACAATGGCAGACCAGCTGGACCACTTTGTATCGCAACTTACTCTTTCAATCCAATCCACTATCCATGCACTCATTCCTAAGACATGTTCTTCTCCCTACATAAAGTGCTGGTGGAATAGTGACCTTACCCAGCTTTATCACAATCATGTATGCAAAAGCAGAGAGGAATTTCAGGCATATTTTACTATGGCATGGGAAAATGCAAAACAAGCATCAAATAAAGCATGGAATATATACATCTCAGCACTTCGAAAGGCCAAAGCTAACCACTGGAAAGGGTGGGTTGAGGAAGCAAGTGAAAAAGATGTATGGATAGCAGGCAATTATGCAAAAAACCCTCTCACCGATGGTGCTCGGTCTCGCATACCCACCCTTGTTTGTAAAGATACTGATGGACACACTATTTCAGAATCATACTCAGATGCTGATAAAGCTTTGCTCTTCACAGAGCTATTCTTTCCCCTACATCCTGTCTTCCTACCAGATCTCCCAGAAGATACAACTCCCATCCCACAACCACTTAAGTTTACCATGCCAGTACCCCACCAAGTCCAGCATTGTATCAACCGTACCAAACCATTCAAAGGTACAGGTGAGGATGGCATTCCCAACATTGTGCTAAAGGAATTGAGAATATCCTGATACTGCTCCTTCACAGGTGCCTCTCTGCAATCCTACAAACTGGCTACTTCTCAAAACAATGGCACACCTGGAAAACTATAGTCCTTTGCAAACCAGGCCACCCCAACTATACTATTGCCAAAGCTTATAGGCCGATAGCACTATACAATACAATGGGTAAGATTCTATCAGGGGTGGTGACTGACATTACAGTTTACTTGACTATCTAACATAACCTCCTACCGTCTCATCATTTTAGAGGCCTACCAGGCAGGACTACTGTCGACTCCCTCCTTCATCTCGCCCACCGTGTCAAGGCAGCTTGGAATAACCATAAAGTAGTCACAATGATCTTCCTGGACAGACATTGCAAATGCATTTCCCAATGCAGTTATGGGTCGCCTCCTCAGGAACATGGCCAGACTAGGCTATCCAACAGAAATAGTCTCCTTCTTTGCTGCCTTGCTTGATGGCAGAAGAACTACGCTAAGCTTTGATGACTTTTCTTCATTGCCTATAGATATTGACAATAATATCAGGCAGGGTGAAACAGCCTCAATGATTCTTTACCTTATCTACAGCTATGGCTTAGTTGCCATGCCCAAGGGTGCTGATGAGGATGGTGGTGCTTATGTGGCCGATAACTTCTTCATTGCCATCAAGGACTCATTTGAAGAATGCGATGAGGTACTCAATAATATGCTTGATGAACAAACAACATGGTCAGCAGCCCACAACTCTCAGGCTGAACTCTCCAAATTCCAGTGTCTACAGCTCACATGGCGTAAGAACATAACATACTGACTTTATCTATAGGCAGTCCCAACACATCATCAAATGTGTTCCAGATGCACATCTACTTGGGGTCCAGATTGACCAAGAGCTAAGATGTCACCAACATGTACAGCAAGCAGTGCAAAGGGAAGAAAACCTCCTCCTTGTCATAAAGTGACTTACCTGCCCCTCCTTTGGTCTGCCTGAGAGACATGTATGGCAACTCTATACTTCAATAGTCCTGCCCAAGCTTGAATATGCACTCCCAGTTTGGCACACACCACTGCACTCCAACACTAGGACCGGCCACCAGACTGGTTCAGTTGGCCACACTAAAACTCTGGAGAAGGTTCAAAGGCTGGGTAGTCTACTGATCACAGGTGCCTACAGGTCAACAGCAACTGACGTGTTGGAGCTTTATGCCATGATCCCACCTGTTCGGCTCCATCTGGATGACACATGCTATTGTGAAACCCTGCACCTTTCAACCCTACCAGACTCGCACCCCCTATCCAAAGCGGTCCAGCAAAGTTCAAAAGGCAGGCCACATACACATTCATCTCTGATCCAGAATCTCCTCTGGCAATACAAGCTGAAACCACACACCATAGAGACAATAAGCCATGCCAGACATTCCCCCAGCTGGTTTCCCCAGTTCACAGCCAATATAGCTGCCAATAAACCGGCAGCTGCCAGCCAACCCAGGACAAGGATGGATAAAGTAAAAAATTTCTCAGATGGCTCGGGCTTCAATGGAAACATAGGTACAGCTGCAATCATACCACAAACCGTCAAAGCCCTGAGGTTCAAGCTTGGTAAGGCCTCTAGGCATACCATATTTGAAGGTGAACTTGTGGGTATATTGCTGGCACTGACTTTGTGTTATAGCTTATACTGCCAAACAAACCCACATTAAGCACCACAACCACCCGCACCGTTTATGGGACCCTTCCGATCGCCCAAAGCCTGAATAACCGATTTCTGGATGTCCGACATACATTCCGAAGTTCTGCAATTCCAAACCTCCGAAGACTCCGAAGTCAAGGTTCCATTACCTTGATAACTGATGCGCAGGACCATCGCGTACCTCACTCCCTTGTTTTCTCCTTTATATTGACCCCTTATACTCTCCTTCTCCTTGTTTTATGACCGGCAAAGATAGTACAAGGATAGTCGCATGTATATAGTCTTCCAGTCGACTGGACTATTCGCCAGTACAAATATCAACTTAATTTGCATCGTAGTTTCCGGTTAGTTTCCGGTAAACTTTCTGACTCTCCAAAATTAGGGACAGACGATCGAGGAGGCGCAACACATAAGTTGAAGCCAAGTCCCTGCGACCTCACACCACTCGTACCACCCTATACCGTGAACAGTCTCCAGACTCCCAGCGTTCCCAACTTCCGTCCCCTGATTCCAATTCCAATTCCAACCGATCCCAATCCTTACCCCACCCTCGGAATATGAACCTCCCCCTCGGAACCCTATCGGAAACCCTCGGAATCCTTCCAGAAGTCTCTAGCTAAGCACCAACATGCGGATTTAACAGTATATTCGTACTCACACTCCTGATCGTCATTAAGCATGAGACCCATCACATGTTCATAAGCCATGCAGACAATCACTCAGGTGTCTGCCTGCCGTGCATCCATCCCCCAAGAACTGCCCATCCCCAGACCAAGTTTTCAGATGCCTCAGACCCCAGCTCACCCCCCTGCAGCCTCCCTCTGACTCCGGATCTTCGGACGCAGACCAACACCAGCATTCGAACTTGACCAACCCGTTCCTCGTGAACCACCCCCCAGCGATTCAACAATCATCACTATCGGATATGTGGCCCAGCTCAGGACCATCCACAACAGTGCCGTCAGACTCGTCGGCACCCCCCTATGCACCACCATCCGCTGCACCACCTCCCGTCGTCCAACCCCATGTCACACCACCCACCACAGCACCGCTGCCTCCTGCACAACCAGGAGGGGCCCCCACCTTAGGACCCAATGTCGTGCCTGATCTCACTCAGGCCCTTGTTATGCTGGCAAGTAACTTAGCCAGCCCCAGAAGATCAGCTCCCCATGCCACCAATATTCGGGATCCAGATACCTTCGATGGATCCGATACAAGAAAACTACAAGCCTTCCTAGTGCAATGTAGGCTGAACTTCCATGACTGCCCTGACGCCTTCAACATCGAGAGCGCCAAGGTAACCTATGTACTGTCGTACCTGACCGGTACCGCCCTGGACTGGTTCGAACCAGCCCTCTCTGCCCCCGATGAGCCAGACTGGCTCCATGACTATGAGGAGTTCGTGAACGAACTCAAAACCAACTTCGGCCCCCACAACCAGAAGGAGAAGCCAAAGCAGACCTTGAGACCCTCCGCATGCATGATAATCAGCGCATCATGAAATATGTAGTCGAATTCAATCGACTAGTCACCCATGTCCACTGGGGCGACGCTGCATTTCGTCGCCAGTTCTACAATGGACTCTCCGGCAGAATCAAGGACGAGATCTCTAGAATAGGAAAACCCCATTCCCTGCTCCAACTCTGTCTCCTGTCCCAATCCATCGATGCCCGCTACTGGGAACGACAATCGGAAATTGCCAGAGAACCCCCCTCCACCCAGAACTTCGACCACCCCTACAACAGAGGGAGGACCCCCGTGACCACGTATTCGGCCCCTAACATGGGCAATAAGACAGCCAATGTAGGCCAACCCATGACCCCATCCAGTGGCAGCAGGACTACCATGGATCTTTCATCCAGATTAGGGAAAGACGGAAAACTTATGCCACAAGAACGCCAACGCCGATTCGAACAAAACCTCTGCCTCTTCTGCGGTAGATCAGGTCACACAGCCAAAGAATGCCCAAGATCCACCACCACAGTCACCGAGGGGTGAGCAGTCTCCATGACGGAAGAGGTTGAAGAAGAGTCTGAGACATCGGATGCTTTGGAAACCGAGGAATAAGAAGTTAGGCCCCCGACTCCGGCACCAGTGGTTCGCGTTGAACACCAACTATGCCTACAGACGTAAAACAAAACAATGCATCCAGCCCTTTTCAGGAATATGACCTCCCGTGACCAATCGTCGAAAAAATTTTGACCCCTATGTGGAAACACTCCGACCCTCCGAACTCTGAATCTGACCCTCCCGAACACCTGTGACCATCCGTCGATAAGTTTCGACCGTGACCCTCTGAAAATCCGTCAGATCCTAGTTACCGGACACCACATGCTCACCCACCACGATCCAATGATCGATAGGGTATTGAGTACTACTTTGTTTAGCCCACATCCAAACTGATTCTTGGCAATATGGAACCAGCAGTCTTCACTCAGCACTCAAATACAACCCTCTGAAAACTCCACCCAGGAAGAACCCTGACCCTCGCGGAATTCCATACCGTCCCTTAGACTAATGGTACCATGTAGATTCTCTCAACTAGACCCTTTTCTTGTTAGAGTATTAATACGAGCTAAACTAATCAACAACTTCAACTGAGACTCGAGCCTTGCGGGACATTCCCTGAATCACGACCACAGAAATCTGGCAACTGTAGGATATCCACTCAAAAA
>QLPI01052034.1:0-10514 GCA_003314275.1 Chroogomphus rutilus
TTTTTTTTGAATATATTTGAATCTTGAGATCGAGTGAAAACGTCTAAGTCAGAAGTAGTGAACTATTGGTCCGAGGTGAGGGTCTAGGACATCACCGAGGGGCCTGGTTTATCAGGGTAGGCTCGGTGGAAGTCGGAGACTACTTTGGAGGTGTGGTCAAGTTCATTGGCTGGCAACCAGGATGTTTCATCCGCAGTGCCTTCGTATCCGGACCACTTGACTAAGTATTGCAAGGGGCTTCTTCTTCTTCTTCCGTCGATCTTGGAGTCAAGGATCTCGGAGATCTCGTATTCGGGTTCTCTGTCGATGATGACTGGGGGTTGGGGTGGGAGTATGCATTCAGGGAAGGTGTTCGGAGTTGAGGGTTCAAGCATTGAGACGTGGAAGACTGGATGGATGGCTCTCATGCTTTTGGGGAGTCATAGGGTTGAGATGGTTCCTACTTGTGCAATGATTTCAAAGGGACCTAGAAATTTCTCTGCTAGTTTTTTAGAAGGTCTCGTAGTTCAGATGTTCTCGGACTTGTCTCCAATCTTGAAGTCTGGAGGGACCACTCGGCGACGATCTGCAGAGGCTGAGTATCGGGTCTGAGGTTCGGATATAGTTTTTTGGAGTTGTTGGTGCAGGTCGTCCAGGTCGACTACGAAGTCGTGTGCTCAAGAGGAAGCAAGGTCGCGTTTGGGGTGGAAGGTGATGTTTGGGTGATAGCCCTTGTTGGCATAGAAGGGGGAGATTCCCGTCATTGCATTCGGGGCATTGTTGTACGCGAATTCGGCGATGGGTAATAGTTTGGACCAGTTGTTTTGCTGGTAGTTACAATACACTCGGAGATACTGTTTGAGGGTTTGATTCATGCGTTCAGTTTGTCCATCCCCTTCGGGGTGATATCCTGACGTGAAGTGAAGCTTCATGTCCAAGGCTTTGCCAAGGGATCGGAAGAACGAGGAGACAAACTCGGATCCTTGGTCCGAGGTAACATGTGAAGGTACTCCATGTTTTGAGAATACATGTAAGACGAAGAGTCTGGCAAGGGTTGGGGCGGTGATTGTGTCGACGGTGGGGATGAAGAAGGACTGCTTTGTTAGGCGGTCTATGATGACGAGGATGGTGTCGTAGCCATCCGAGGTGGGCAGTTTCTCTATGAAGTCCATAGAGATGGAGTTCCAAGGTCGTTCGGGGATTGGTAATTGCTTGAGTAGCCCGTAAGGGCGATGTCTCTGTGGCTTAGACCTCATACAAGTGGTGCAAGATTTAACGTAGGACTTAACGGAATCTCGGAGTTTGGGCCAGACGTAGTCTCTTCGTATGAGTTCTAGTGTTCAATTCGAAGTGTCCGGAGATTGGGTGATCGTGCTTGTCCTGTAGAACTCGGAGTCGGAGGTTTCCATGATTGGGATGTAGATTCTTTTATCGAGGAGGAGGAGTCCATCTTCGGAGATGGTCCATCGATCGGTGAGGTTGTCCATTCGGGACGAGGCTGTGGGGTCTTCTTGGAGTGAGGTTCGGATGTCTTTATGGAGTTGTTCTATGTCCATGATCATTGCAGCTCACATTACCGGAGTGTACAGGGAGGTGGCTCGGAGTGACGATACAAGTTGTTCTGTTGTAAAGACTGGTCGGAGGTTGTGCGGATTGATCTTGGCATAGTCGCTTCCTCCCTCTTTAGGGTAGACATCCCATCGTCTAGTCAGTGCATCGGGCTTAGCGCCGAGGCGACCAGGTCGGAAGCGGATTACCATGTTGAACTGGGAGAGATATTTGGACCATCGGACCTGCCGACGGATGAGTAACTTGGTTGTTGAAAAGTATTCTAAATTCTTGTGGTTGGTGATGATGTCGATCGGATCTGCTGCACCTTCTAGGTAGTGTCTCCAGGTTTTGAAGGCTTCGAAGATGGCCAGTAGTTCCTTGTCGTGTACGTTGTAGTTCAGTTCTGGAGGGGTGAAGGTTCGGGAGTGGAAGGCTATTGGGTGGATGTCATTGTCTGTTGGTGATATGGTGGACAGGATTGCTGCGAGGGCGTAGTCCGAGGCGTCGGACTCGACAATGAGTTGAGATCCGGGGATCCACTGTTGTAGGATCGGTGCCATAGTGAATGCCTTCTTGAGTGTCTCGAAGGAGGTTCTGCAATTCTCATTAAAATTCCACGGAGTATCTTTTCGTGTCAGACAAGTTAGCGGTACTGTGATGTTGGAGTAGTTGAAGATGAAGTGTCGGTAAAAGTTGGCAAATCCGAGGAAAGACTGAATGTCTTTGATTTTTTGGGGTTCAGGCCATTCCTGGATGACTTTGACTTTGTTGTCGGCCATGGTCAGGCCCTTCGGGGAGAGGATGTATCTGTGTCGGTGTGGAAGAAGCGCTTGTCTGCCCAGGCATATAAGTGGTTTGCCCAGAGGCGTCGGAGAACTTCTTTGATGTGGTTTCTATGTTCTTCTAGATTGTTGGAGTAGATCAGGATGTTGTCTAGGTATACTAGTACAGACAGGTCTAGGAGGTCGGAGAAGATGTCGTTCATGAATCGCTGGAAGGCAGCCGGGGAGTTGGTGAGTCCGAAAGGCATCACACTCCATTCGAAAGATCCATAGCGTGTGCGGAAGGCAGTTTTCCATTTGTCGCCTTCCTGGATGCATACCAGGTGGTACGTATGTCGGAGATCTATCTTGGTGAATATTCGGGCCTTTTGGGGACTGTCCAGGAGATCGGAGATTCGGGGAAGTGGGTAGCAATCCTTCTTTGCTATTTTGTTTAGTCCGCGAAAGTCGACGCATAAGCGTAGTGATCCATCTTTCTTTCGGGCGAAGAGGACTGGAGCGCCCCCAGGGGAGCATGAGGGTCGTATAAACCCTGTGGATATGTTCTCATCTAAAAACTCTCGGAGGGACCTCAGTTCACTTTCAGAGAGAGAATAGATCAGACCGAATGGGGGTGATGTGCCTTCCTCCAGTTCGATATTGAGGTCATACGGTCGGTGAGGGGCTAAGGTGTTGGCCCGAGTTTTGCTGAAAACGTCTTTGAACTCGTGGTACTCGCTCAGGACATTACTCAGGTCTATCAGACCTTCTTCAGAGTCTTGACGGTCGGAGAGGAAGAGCTGGAAGGTTTGTGTACCTTCCATTCTTGATATTCATGCGAAGGCTGCTGCATTGACTAAGGCAACCTTTGGTGCCACGAGCTGGGGTTTCGGAGGGGACGGAGTTTCGGATGAGCGTGGAGTCGTAGCTGCTGGCTCGGATGGTATCTGGAGATTAGTTGTGGTTGGAGAGCCGAACGATATACTGCCCAATACCCAGTCAATCGACGGATTGTAGCAAGTGAGCCAGTTGTGTCCGAGGACTGCCGAGCAACTAGAATCCAACGGAGTTACATAGAACATAATGGTGTGTTGCTCCCCTGTTGGGAAGCGAACACAGAGGTCGATGGCCTTTCGAATTATGGAGTTGGAGGAGCCATCAAAGAGTCGTAGCGGAATCAGAGTGATGTCGTAGGTTGTTGATGCTTTGTAGCTTAGTCAGAGTCCAGGAAGCAGTGAGTTGATCCTGAGTCTATTAAAGTGTCAATATAGGTGGTTTCAAGGTGGAGACGGATGGTCAAGGAGTTTGGACTGGAAAGAGCGAATGCATTGAGTCTCATCTCCATTGGTACATCATTGGGTTCAGCGCAGCCCTTAACTGATGCTGGAGTCGAAGGGCTGCTCAGAGATTTTTTGACTCCGAGGTATCTTCTACTTCGGAGATCGTTGCCTCGGTCGTGCTTTCTACGATAGTAGTCGCATGTCCTTTGGCGGCGGCGGAGGTTGACTTGGGACATTCTTTTGCTACATGACTGGTTCTTCCACAGAACAGGCAGAGGTTGTGCTTGAAATGGCGTTGTTGTTCTTGAGGCGTGAGTTTGCCGTCTTTGCCGAGTTTCGTGCTCATGTCCGAGGTCAGCTTATTCGGGGTCTGGCTGGGGTTTGGAGGTCTGGTGCTCGTACTTGCGATCGGAGCTGTTGGTGCCCTGTTTCTGTCATACGGACATTCAGGGTCTTTGAACATGGAGGCTTCCCGAGACATTTCAGAGCGCCTTTCCCAGTAATGGGAGTCGATTGACTGAGAGAGTCGTCATAGTTGTAGTAGGGAGTCGGACTTTCCTACACGGGCGATTTTGTCTTTGATCCTATTGGGTAGGCCATTGTAGTATTGACGACGGAGTGCAGAGTCTCCCCACTGAACGCAAATGGCGAGCCTGTTGAATTCCACAACGTACTTTGTGATGCATTGGTTGTCGCACATTCGGAGGGCTTTGAGGTCAGCTTCGGCCTCTCCTTCTGGATCGTGGGGGCCGAAGTTGGCTTTGAGTTCGGAGACGAATTCCTGATAATCGTAAAGCCAGTAGGGGTCTTCTTCGGAGGAGAGACCGGGTTTGAAGTAGTCCAAGGCAGTGCCCGTTAGATATGATAGTATATAGGTTACTTTGGCACTGTCGGAGTCAAAGGCATCAGGGCAGTCTCGAAAGGTTAAGGTGCACTGCACCAGGAACAGTTGTAGTTTCTTGGCATCGGAGCCATCGAAGGGGTCGGGGTCTCAAATCTTGGTCCAAGCTGATGATTTCTTTGAGCCGGACAGATGTTTGGCTAACATGGTGATGGCTTCTGCCAAGTTGGCTTTACCAGGAGCGTCGTCCAAGGGTGGCATTGGGTTTTCTAGGAGGGGGTTTGACGAGTGTTCGGATGGTGGGTCTGGGGCTGGTGGAGGGTTTGGTGGCGTATGGACGTCGGGTTCTGTGGCAGATAAGTTCGGGGTTAGGGATGCGCGGCGTACCAAAGCTTCTGTAAGTCTTTGAATGGCTCTGATTTGTTCGCTGTGTCTCATAGACGATCAGGAGTGTGAGTTCGAATATACTGTTAGTGTCCGAGTTTGCGTCAGGTCCAAGCTGATGTAAGTCGGTCAGAGTCGTGTGTTTGGAGTCGTAAGGACTTGGCTTCAACTTTGATGTTGCACCCTCCTCGATCATCAGTCCTTTATTTCGGAGGTTCGGAGAGGACAAGTCTTTGGAGTTCAAGAGTGAGTGGGAATACAAGTCGATATTCGAACTAAGGTATAGTACAGAAGTCTGGAGGTATTTATACATGCAATCCTTATTGTAACTAATTAGGAATGATCAAGAGAACAATAAGACGAACGAAAACAGAGTACAAGAAGAATATACATTGGTGTTACAATAAGACTATTGTTCGACGAAAAAGGAAGATGTCCGAGGTCTGAGAATAACAATGCTGGTCAGGCTCGGAGGCAGCAATGTAGGTTCAGACTTGATTCAGAGTAGGGTTCCTCGTAGCGCCCTATGTCGGATGTCTGGGATGTCAGAGTTATATCGCAGATATAACATGTGTGCTCCTCACTATGCTGACTTTGGCATGACATGCCCTACTCGATGTCAGCGATGAAATGTTTGCTATTGGCGTCAGATGCCGTGGGGGCAGGTGGTGACTGTGATGTGCAATGAGGACATGGTAGGCATGAACAATGGTGAGAGTAGACCAGGGTGTGGGTACGGTGCAGCAGTGGCATGCGCAGAGGGCAAGGGTGTGCTGCAACAGAGAGCAGGAGGCAGGCCAGGAATGCGGAATTTTGCACGATGTGTTGAAACAATTGCACTTGAGGTGGTCATTCTTGGAGATGGGCCAGCTGTTGACAAAGACCTTCACAGAGGTGCATGTGGACACAAGGGAGTCTTGGCCCTTGCTCGTGCAGCATGCAACATGGTATCAAGGATGGCAGTTGTCAGGCCGGTGTAGCCTAAGGGAGCCAATGCCTCTGGCAGTCGCAATGGTTGGATGCATGTGGAAAACCCTGTCAAATATGCAGGTCAGGTGGCAAACCCATTGGTGAAAGTGTTGACAGAAGCAATCTAATATGATTTCTTACTGCTCACACAGAACAAAGGTGTTAACCTTTGGTTTTGAGTCAATGGAAGAACAAAGACGAAAAACCAAAGTGCCGCTTTTGGACTTACATAAGCGGGCGGTTATATTGGCGCTTAGGAATCGGGATAATAAAGAATAAAAGAAATAGAGAAAGAAAATAGCAGAGCTCTAGTGGTGAATATATCACCTTCAACACCCTCCCCTGATAAGTCACCACTGTGGAGCTTCAAGACCCATCATGTTCTGATAGGTTTCAACTTTCGTTCACTCGAGCGGTTTGGTAAGAAGATCGGCTGCCATTTCATTTGTAGAGACGAATGCCGGTGATATGGTTCCCTTTTCAACTTCATCCCAGAGCCAAAAGAAGCGTAGGTCTAAGTGTTTCATGCGTCCATGATGCTCAGGATTTTTTGAGACAGCGATCGCAGATTGATTGTCCATTTGAAGTGTGGATAGAGAGTCAAATGTGACGCCAAGTTCCGTGAGAAACTGTTGGAACCAAATGACCTCCTTGCCAGCATGAACAGCAGCAATATATTCAGCTTCTGTGGTAGATAATGCAACCACAGGTTGAAGCTTGCTTGACCAGCTGACAGCTCCAGATCCGATTTTGATAAGGAAACCACTAGTTGACTTGCCATTATCGGTATTTCCCCCATGGTCAGCATTGGCGTAAGCTTGGAACGGTTCATGAGGTGTGACAGGCAAAAAAGTAAGATTAAGATCTTATGTGCCTTTAAGATATCTGAAGATGTGCTTCACAGCTTTCCAGTGAGCGAGTCCTGGGTTTTGAGTAAACCGGCAGACTACTCCAACTGCATATGCAATGTCTGGGCATGTCGCAACTGCCAGGTACATTAATGATCCAACTGCAGATGCATATGGTATGTTTTTCATTTGCATAATCTCTTCTGGTGTGGATGGAGCCATGGATTGAGAGAGTTTCAGTCCTGGTTCCATAGGTGTTACAACAGGTGCGCAGTCACTTAAATTAAACCGTTTCAGTATGTCAATAATGTATTGCCGTTGTGATAGACAAAGTTGACATGATGTTTGGTCCCGTGTGATTGCAATGCCTAAAAGACTAGATGTTGGTCCAAGGTCTCGTAGTTTAAAGTGCGTTGCCAGCTCTTGTTTGATTTTCGCTATCATTTCAGCTGATTTTGAAACTAGAGTAAGGTCATCCACGAATACAGGGACAATTATCCGCATGCCATTGTGTTCCCAAATGTAAATGCTCGTGTCAGATTTTATTCGGTGAAAACCTAGTGCCTGTAGCGCTGAGTATAATTTTTTATTCCAGGCATGTGGCAACTGCTTTAATCCATATAAGGACTTGAGTATTTTCCATATGGTATCAGGACCGCCTTCATGAAAACCTTCAGGTTGCTGCACATAGACCTCAGTGTCTATATCTCCATTGAGAAAGGCACTGGAGATATCAAGTGACTCAATTTCCAAGTCTTCCAGAGCGGCGATGGCGAGTACGGCTCGTAGAGCTGCAAATTTAGCAGTGGGTGCATAGGTTTCCATGTAGTCCAGTCCCGGTTGTTGACTAAACCCTTTTGCAACCACTCTACCTTTGTATCGTTCGATGCTTCCGTCCGTATTACGCTTGACTCGAAACACCCACTGCGACCCAATGGCCTTTCTGCCAGCTGGAAGTTTGACTAGTTCCCATACTCTGTGGTCAACAAGCACTTTTATTTCTTCAACTGCGGCTCCTAGATAGCGATCCCCATCTGGCCGCTTAAGTGCCTCTGCTAGGGTATGTGGTTCAATATCATTGGCTTGTAGAATGGCTTCTACAGCTGACATAGGAGTAAGGAACGAGTCTGGCAGAGTTTGGCACGTCTCTGCTTCATCAATCACCTCCCGTTCGGATTCTGCATCTAAGTTTTCGACTCGTCGATGTATTCTGCTGTGGTCTATCTCCCAGGATGTACCTGGGGGTCTACGGACTCGTGTACTGCGCCGGAGAGGCAGAGTAGATGGATTTACTGGTGAGTCTAGGTCATTTTCTATTGGAATCTCAATTGATGGAGGTTTGGCCGTGTCAGGTGGTGTGATTCGCAAACCCATAAAGTTAAGTTCGTCAAATTTTGCATCGTTGCTTACTGTCAGGCTCCGGGATTGCCAAGCAGTGGCCAAGTCCTGCAGACTAGAAAGTAGTGGCATGGCTTCAACGTGCTCATGCATTGCGCCCTACTTCCCATGTGTGCCACTGATTTGGGACAGAGGGATACCCGGGAGAGTGCCGAGAGTGTTGGCCCAGGTAAAGGACTTGGGACAGGAGAGGGGAGGACAAGAAGGCGTAAACCTAGTTGATTTCCAGAACGAAGAACCATCTACATACATTGGCTACTTATATAGGCTAATAAGTGAGATGTGGAACAGAGTGGCACAAGGAATGGAGAACAATAAGGTATGAAGAATCATGTGGAGGTATTGTCCACAATGATCAGGAGTAGAACATGGAATGTGGATGATAATAGAACAATAAAGTATGGCTGAGGACAAAAGAGTGAGTGAGAATAGAACAATGGGAGTGGCTGAAACATAAAACAATAGGGCCACTGCCGAGTGGCAACAAAGAGTGAATGTCCTGAAGGTAAACAGGCAAGGGGAAGGATAGGGAATGAATGAATGACATTGAATAGAGAGGGTGAGATGAGGAAAGTGAACCTAATGATGAACCGAATGTACCAAGCCAAGGCCACACATGATATGGGTAAGGGTCAGCCGGTCGGTACTGCCGAGTAAATCAGAGTATGGTATCGTGGGCTTTACACTTACTATTAACTTCCATGTTTCAGGGTCATAGAATTTCCATCCTTTGATTCTGGTAGGATAGCCGACAAAGATGCACTTTCGAGTGTGTGATCCCAGGTTGTTTCTTAAGTCTTTCTGCACATGTACATATCCTGTACATTCCCAGACCCTGAGGTGACTGACGGAGGGTTTTCTGTTATACCATGCTTCGAACGGTGTTTTATTTTTAAGAACACGTGTTGGGATCCTATTCCATATATGCACAAAGGCAGATAGTGCCTCTCCCCAGAAGATGGCTGGTAGTTTGGCTTCGGACAGCATTGTGGTGATGGCTTCACTTGCTGTTCGGTTTCCTCTTTCAGCATCTCCATTCTGCTATGGCCTATCTCAGACAGTATGTTGGCGCTCTATGCCATGTAGTGATGTAAAGGCCTCAAACTCTGTTGACATCCATTCCCCTCCTTGGTCATCCCGAAGACACTTGATCTTGGAACCCAGTTGTGTTTCAGCCTATGCCTTGAACTGTTTGAAAGCAGTGAGTGCTTCGCTTTTCTTGTGCAAGAGATATATAGTTTTAAATCGTGTTTTGTCATCTATAAAGATTACCCAGTATCGGAAGCCTGAGTGTGTTCTGACTGGGAGTGGACCATGAAGGTCGGTGTGTATGAGGTCAAGTGGTTGCACAGATCGCGTGAGTGATGTTGGGAATGCGGCTCGGTGTTGTTTTCCAGCAAGACAAGGTTCACAAATAACAGGAGGAGGCTTGTTTGAAGTGAGTTTTATTCCATTTACCAGGTGATTGTTGATGAGCAACCAGATACTGTCAATATTTAGATGGCTGAGGCGGCAATGCCAGAGGGTGAGATCAAGGCTCGCGATGTTGACATTTTCACTGAGGAGCATTGTAGTTCCATTTAACAGAGCAACATTGTCATTGTTTACTTCAGCAGTGAAGAGGAGCTTGTTGTCTTGGACAAAATTGACACGGTCTTTCTTTATGGTAACAGTAAATTTCCTTTTTTGGGTAAGAAAGAGAATTGACAATAGATTGTTCCGTAGTGCAGGGACATGTAACACTCTGGTAAACTCGACTCCTTGAAACTGTTTTCCATCTACTTTAGGGATAAACTGTACAGTTCCAATCCCTGTGGCATATACAACTTTGTGATCGGCAAGTCGGATCGGAATGATAGCAGGAGTGAAGTTTCGCAACCAGTGACGGTGAGGTGTCATATGAGCTGTGGCACCTGAATCTACAATCCATCGTGAGTTGGATTCTGTTACTGGGATGATAAGGGAAGGATTGCTTGCATTTCCAGCAAACTCAGATGTGTTGACTTCGGTAGATTCTTGTGCATCATGTGGGATTTGTGGGGTGACAGGTGACAATCCACTTTGTTTCATTGTCCGTTGAGCAGCTAACTGGCATTGTGTTTGCTTTTTAGCCCCGAGGTATCTGGTGCACACCTCTTGAGTGTGACCTTTATATCTGCAAAAGGTGCATATTTTGGGAGCGTTTTGTATTGGAGTTGAGGCTTTTAGTGCTGCTGTTGGTGTGATTTCCCTGTGACGTCTTTGTGCCTCTTCAGTCATGAATGCACTCTGTAATTTTTCTTTGTCGAGGTCTGTAAGTAACAGGGTAGCTGACACGAAGGATGAGTAGTCCTCTGGAAGTGCACGGATCATTGCCATGCATGCCAACTCCTGGTCCATCTTTTCCAACGTGAACTTGTCCGGGTGTAAGTTTTGAATGGCAATTATTGCCTGATCAACTTGGTTCATGAGTGAGGACAAGGTTTCTTCAGGTTTCATACGAATTGCGAAGAGGTTGTCATAT
>QLPI01052036.1:0-18534 GCA_003314275.1 Chroogomphus rutilus
TTTCTCTTCCGTTCACTCTCGCTCATTCCGTTCATTATCACTCTCGCATTTCAGTTCCGTTCCCTGTGTCTTCAAGTTCAAAAATCCTCATTTCCGATTCACTCATTTCAACTCGCAATTCAGCTTCTTCTTTCCGTTTTCAAGTCCAATCCTCAGTTTCCATTTCATCACTCCTTATTCCAATTCAACTCTATTCCAAACTTCAAATTCACGCTCAATTAACCATTAATTCCTATTCTACAAGTCCAACTCTACTTCCCCATCTCCATCCAAGTCATCAAACACATTTCTCGGATTTCCATCCCCAGTCACCCAACCTTCCCAAGTTCCACGCACCCTTGGCGGCTCTGGCAACTCCTTGCTCTGCGACCTCTGATTCTGTAACATCATCCGTAACTCCCTCACCTCACCTCACAGTTGACTAACTTCACCTCGCAATTCCTCGTTGGTCATATGGCTCTCCGACACCTGGAACTTGTGTTCCAAAAGCTCCTTGCAATGTGCTTCGACCGACCGCTGCAATTCCAAAAGGGCAGCGGTCAGCTCAATAACCGGTGAAGGCACAGGAGGTGCAGGAGGCACGACTCTGGGAGGTGGCATAACCGCAGGAGCTGGTAGTGGAGGAGGTGGAGGGGTTGGCGCAGGTGGTGGAGGAGGTGGAGGAGGAGGTGGCGGCATAGGAGGGGCTGGGGATGGTGAAGACACTGTGATCTGTGGCCTCTGTGCCACAGAAGGTGGAGGGGATGACTCCTGAGGAGGGTTGGGTGGTGGAGGAGGCAGTGGGGAGTGAGGGTCAGGAAGAAACAGAGGAGTACGTGCCCTGGGTTCCAACCTTGGTCTTTTCGAGGGACCTGCACCATCATCACCATGTTCATCTTCTGGCATACCTTCCCTTGTTCGCTTTTCCAACCTCGGACTTCCCTCATCCTTGGGATTCTGCTCCCTAACCTTCCCCTTGCCTTTCCTCTTACTTGTACCCCGATCTCTCTCGTTGATGCTACAACCCACACCCCTCTCAGCACACTACATACATGCACCCAGATCCAAATCCAAGTCCCACTTCCTCAGGCACGTGTTGCACCGCTTTTTGCAGTGACCGCAAGGCTTCTGGATGACAAATCTGTGAGACCAGGGTGTACGGTCATCTTGTTCACCCAACTTCGCCTTTTGATAAAAGACGCTGTTCATGTCGCCCTCGTCATACCTCATCTGAAGACGAGCATACTGCAAAAACATATATCAGTTAAAAGTCAATTCCGAGGCAACATTCTTACTCACCTTCGCACTTTTCGAATGTGCCCCTTCGATCCAGGGATCTCGCACATCGATATGGTCTTGTTCGAGAAGCGCCTGGCTGTGCTCAATGGTAGACGACGAGGGGGATGGGATGGTGACGGGTAGATGTTTTCCACCTCGGAGATAGGTGGTGATTGGCAAAGGGTTGGCACCCATTAGCTTCTGCACGTAGGCAGGGTTGATGTAGTAACCTTCCATTGGCGATGTCAACGATGGTTACACCCCAAACTCCCACGACTTCTCTTATACGCATTCGCACTTCCGAACTCCAATGGGGCCACCGTTCTAGAACTTCATCTCTGCAGCCTCATGGGACTCAGCTGTAAGGGGGGGGATACTGTCAGGAACCGTATGCCGGCAAGCCGACTATTCATTTCAGCCCACTCAGCCCAACTCCGCTCTCGCTCGCCATTCAACATAACGCCCTCAGCCCACGGACTATATGCACCTCATGTATCCGTCTTGGCGTCACATGCTCCTGTCAATTCACTCCACTCATTTATATCACATTCCATATGCTCGCTATTCCATTCCGTCTTCATTTACGTTTAATATCCTTTCATTTATGTTTCATTCCATTTTCATCTGTTCGCAATTCTGCTCAGTCCTTTATGTCCGATCTGCTATTACGTTCCTTAGGGTAACTCCATTGGGAATCGGAGTGACATGTCACTCCACAATGTCACGAAGGAGATCATTATTTGGGACGTAGTATTTCTGTTTCTCGCTTTTCACGATCCTCAGCTTTCTCATTCTATTATAGGAATCTATTCGACTCCTAGTAGATTAGAAAGTAGTATAAAAGATCTTGTACTCATAGTTCAGTCTTCAGTCAGAAAATCAACCTTGATTTCAACTAAGGTTCCTCTGTTCACTTCTGTCTGTCTCGCCTTTATGAAATTGGGGACTGTGTGGTCTAGTGGGTGCAACGCATAACGTTGAAGCCAAGCCCCATCCAGAACCTCGCCATTACCTCACCTTTGGGAGATTAAATATATTACGATTATATCCTTTCTCTACATCGTAACAATGGCAGAAAAGAGACTCGCCAAAGGTATGCCAGCCAGCCTTGACTTCCTCCCACAAATCTGCAAACACTGTGTCCTTGCTAAACAGGCAAAGACTCCAATTCCAAAAACATGGGAAGGGAGGAGAGCTAAATGGCTGCTAGAAAAGGTCTATTCAGATATTGCAGGTCCAGAGGATGTGCAGACCCCAAATGGCAGATGCTATACCTTGAACTTCATAGATGATTACTCAGATAAAATGTGGGTTTACATACTGAAATGGAAAAACGAAGCTGCAATGGTTTTTAAACAATGGCTGGCAATGGTCAAGTGAGAGACAAACCAAAAAGTTAGCATTTTTCGGATGGACAATGGTGGGGAATATACCTCAAAGGATTTTGAGGTGTACCTGCAAGATCAAGGCATCAGTCATCAAGTAACTGCCCCATACACTTCTTCCCAAAATGGAAAAGCAGAGAGACTCCATCGGATACTCTTTAATCGTGCATGAGCCATGATGTCAGAAAACAATTTCCCACCCAAACTGTGGGGGGAGTGCATCCTAATGGCAGCATACCTCAAAGATAGAAAATCTACCCAATCCCTCAAAGACAAGATGCCTTATGAAGCATACTATTGTGTGCATCCAGACATATCACACCTTAGAGAAATTGGGTGTCGAGCATTTATGCTGATACAATCCGAACATCGACCAAAAGTTTATAACCATTTGGCTGAAGGATACTGGTTGGTTATTCCCAAAATTTGAAGGCCTATCGCTGCTACTACTCTACAACTGGACAGATTATTATTAAAAGGAATGTCACCTTTGTAGAAACAAAAGATAACTACTCACAGGAATACCGACCTGGTGTACAAGTAGGCGATAAAGATGAAGATGTTGGTCAAAATGACCCTTTTCAACAGTTAGATGACACTGGAAATGAAAGAGTGGGAAATGACAAAGAAAACGAGGTTGGGAAGGACACTAACCCCTCAGGAGACCAGGAACTGATCCAACAGGAAGTTTCCAGTCTATGCAGGTCAAGCTGGAAGAGCAAACTATCAGCGGCTGGTGCTGCAATGAAAGGATTACTGCATGAGACTTTTTTGGAGAAGGCATAGCAGGAAATAAGAGAGAAGAGAACAAATGGATATACCAGAGACAGTGCACTCACTGCATATGATACAGTTACTATTGCAACAGATATGGAGATGGACGAGTTTCTGGGTGTAGCAGAAGATGACCCACAAACTTACCAAGAAGCAAAAAATGCCAATGATGCAAAAGAGTGAGAGACCAGCTACGATGAGGAGATGGAGTTGATACGATGACATGGTATATGGACACTTGTACCATGCTCGGAAGTACCAGAAGGATGCCACATCCTTGGTTGCCATACTATGTTCTTGCAGAAATGAGATGAAAAGAACAATATCTCACAATGTAAGACCAGAATAGTCGTGAAAGGGTACTCCCAGGTTGAAGGTATTGATTACACTGATACATTTATGCCAGTATCATGCCTGGAATCTGTGTGGACAGTGTTGGGACTGGCAGCTTCTCTTGACTGGGAAATAAATCAGTTTGATGTCAAAACTGCATTCTTACATGGTGACTTATCTGAAGAGATCTTCATGGAACAGCCAGAAGGTTGCAAGGAAAAAGGGAAGGAGAGATGGGTATGCAAACTCTACAAATCATTATATGGCCTGCAACAAGCTGGCCAATGTTGGTACACACGACTTTATGATGAGATGTGCCGAGCAGGGTTTACCAGAGTTAGCGTTGACCTTAGCATATTTGTGAAACAAAGCAATCGAGGTCACATCATGGTCACAGTACACGTTGATGATATGGCTGTAGCAGCAGCAAACAACCCTGAGACTCTGTCTTTAATGGTCACTGACTTACGAAAAACAATCGACATCATTGACATGGGACCCATAAAATGGTTTTTAGGAATAAGGGTTACCAGAGATCAACTGGCACGCATCATATCATTGTTGCAAGGTGCCTGCCTATATTGACACCATCCTCCAGCGTTTTGGCATGACAGATTCCTATGGCATCTCAACACCTCTAGACCCGAATGTTATCCTTACAAATTCCATGTCACCCACATCTGATGAGGAAAAAAAGAAAATGAAGCAAATTCCTTACCTGGCTGGTGTCGGTTTGTTAATATACGTGTCGATGGCTACACGCCCCAATATCACTTTCATGACAAACAGACTGAGTCAATTTGACTCCAACCCTGGTTAGTGATTGGCACGGGTATTGGAAACCCGCACAGGTAGCAGGTATTGGAAACCCACGTGGGTAGCAGATACAGGTAGTGTGGGTAAGGGTCAGGGTCAGGATTTCCAACCTGGCCCAAACCCATACCCGTAGGTGGGTTTTCATGGGTATGCTTATATAATTCGTGGGTATGCTTATATAATTCATGGGTATGCTTATATAAGCAAGGTTCAGTACTAACCTCACTTATATAAGTGAATTTAGCACTGAATTTCGATTATATAAGCTAATTTAGCACTGAACCTCGCTTATATAAGTGAGGTTAGCACTGAACCTCGCTTATATAAGCATACCCATGAAAACCCGTACCTGTAACACATGGGTATGGGTTTTTGTAGGTACAGGTATAGGTAGATATAATATACCCGGGGGTTACCCGTGCCAATCACTAACTCTGGTCTTGCCCATTGGACGGCGTTACAACACATCCTGCGATATTTGAAATGGACTAAAGACTATACCCTCACCCTTGGTGGCAAGACCTGCCCATCTCTCACTGGATACACTGATTCGGATTACGCTGGTTGCACAGATACCCAGAGATCCACTTTAGGGTATATATTTACTCTTGGCACAGGTGCCATTTCTTGGAGTTCAAAGCGACAGGCAATTGTTACTACATCGAGCTGCGAGGCTGAGTACGCTGCAAGCTGCCATGCTACTAAAGAAGCCATGTGGCTACACCGTTTGCTTGCAATGCTGGGTTACCAACAAGACACTACCACACTCTACAGCGACAACCTGGGGTCAATTGCTCTTACAAAGGACCCTAGCTTCCATGCTAGGTTGAAGCATATTGATGTTCAGTTCCACTATACATGTGAACATGTCAATGCAAGAGATGTGTCTTTCAAGTACCTCCTGACCTCAGACATGCCGGCGGACGTCATGAATAAAGCCCTTGCTCAACTGAAACACGAGAAATTTACTTCATTACTTGGACTTGGACCTATTTGTCACTGTGATGACACCCCATCGTCACAGTGAGGGGGAGTGTTGAAATCTGTAGGTACTCATCAATTACATGTCATTGTGTTGCATTCCACAAGTTCCACTCCCACATACCTTTTATGTTATTGTCCCATTCCACACCATTCTACACGTTCCACATTTGCCATAATATATAATCACCGTAGATGGTTTGTATCTCCTCAGTCATGTTCCACTTACTCGACTGAGGTGAGATACTCACATTATATACTTAACATGGACTCACATACATTCATTACATGTAGCTATACATTCTAGGTATTGTTGAATATTAAGTTTCATTCCACTTACTTGACTGAGCTATACATTCTAGCTTTCTACAGGACTACCATTCTGTCAGGTATCAGGAATGTTGACCATGCGTGGGCCAAGTGCTACTATAATAGTGCTGGCTTCACGGTGTTGGCAGGAATCGGCCAAGTCCTGGAGACCAATCGGGGTGGCTTGGCTTCAACGTACTCATGCGTTACACCCTACCTTCCATGTGTGCCACTGATTTCCGACAGAAGGGGTACCCGTGAAGGTGCCGAGGGTGCCGACCTGAGGGATGACTTCAGATGGGAGGAGAGAAGACAAGGAGGCTTATGCCAAGTTGATATCCAGAATAAGGAACTATCTACATGCATGTGCTACTTATTGTTATGATTCGGTGACACCGAAATATCGTTTAAGTCCCGCAAACCATTTTGGAGTGGCTAGGCTTCAACGTGCTCGTGCGTTGCACCCTGCTGTTCCATGCGTGCCACTAATTTAGACAGTAAGGAGTCTCGTGAGGGTGCCGAGGGCATTGGCTTGAGCGAAGGACTTTAGATAGGGAAGGCGGATAAGGGGGTGTGAACTGATTTGATATTCTGAGTGAGTAACTATCTACATACATCCCGCTACTTATATAGGTTAAGAAGCAAGATGTGGAACAGGGTGGCGTAAGGAATGGAAAACAATAAGGTATGAAAAACCACATGGAGGCATTGTCCACAGTGATCAAGAATAGAATAAGGAATGTAAGCGGGATTAGAATAATGGAGTATGGCTGAGAATAAAATAATGAAGTGGTGGGTGAGAATAGAACAATAGAGGATGACCGAGGATAAAACAATAGGGCAGTGATCAGGATAATGAGTGGTTGTCACATGTTTGGGGAAAACAGGTGAGGGGATGGAAGGATAGTGAAGGACGAGATGGATAGGATAGGAGAAGAAATCTAGACAATGTACTGGATGTACCGAGCCGAGACCATATGATAGTGAGAATAATATGGGTAGAGGATGGTCGGTCGGTCGGTATTACCAAGTGTACCGGAGCTCGGTACCATGGTCTTGATATACTTCCTCATTCTGGGTATCAACTAGGCTTAGGCCCCTTACCTTCCCTCTCTTCTGTAAAGTCCTCTACTCAGGCCGGCACTTCGGCACCCCCCGAGTACCTCCTCTGTCCCAAATTGGTGGCATGCATGGAAAGTCGGGTGCAATGCACAAGTATGTTGAAGCCAAAGCCACTACTTCTGGCCTGCAGGACTTGGCTGTTACCCATCCACATCTTTGGCATTTCCGAAGCTTGACACTAGTAAATATAGAAAGGAATAGAACAATGGAACATGGCCGAGAATAAAATAATGGGAGTGTGGATGAAAATAGAACAATAGAAAATGGCCAAATATAAAACAATAGGGCCGTGACCAAAGAATAGGTGAATAGAAAATGTCCCAAGGGGAAACAGGTAAGGGAAGGATGGGGAATAGAAGAATAACAAGAATAGAGGGGATGGGATGAGGGAGTGAACCAAATGATGAACCAAATGTACCAAGCTGAGACCACGTACTAGTGAGGAGTGACTTGTCACTGGTGTGTGGGATTAAATTGGTAAGGGTCGTTTGGTTGGTACTACCGAGTGAACTGGGGCTTGGTATCGTGTACTTGACAGAACCTGAGTGTTGTAGTATTGTATGGGAATGAGCTCTGAAGAAGACATGATGATATATTAGGAGTCTGAAGATTGTAGTGCTGAAGGTTAGCTGGGTCAGCACCAAATGGCAAATTGAAAAGCAGTCCAGGAAGCTTCACAGCATTCTGCAGGAGCCTTTGAAAGCTTTAGTTTTATCAACATGTATGGTAAATAAGTATAGGGGATCTCTTAAAAAACACTGAATAATTGGGTAGATAAAAGCACAAAAATATTTAAAAAGGCCTAAGTACAAAAAAAGATCTCAGATGTACAATTAATGTTTTCTCAATTAGCAATTGTTTTGCTGATTAATTAGCCTGGATATGTTCAAATATTCTCTATAAGGCCTTTCTCCTTCCTTCTAGTGGTTCACAATAATCATTTATTCCTCCATTATCCCTAATACAACTTCTATTGCTCACCACCGAAGGTTTGGCCTGAAATTCAAACTCCGCTTTCCAAAACATCAGGCTCTAGCCAGATTCAAGCCCAGAGCCAAGGTGCCGGTTTCTCCAGGGAAACACATCAAATATTAGCCTGAGACACCCCTGTCTCATACAAATATTATGGTGAGACACTAGGCTGTGTCTACACTGCCTCTGCACTTAATCATGTGCCAAAAACCAGTCTACAATCCCCATTTATTGCTAGATAAAGAGAATAACCTAGGAAACCAGTAAGTCATATCTCAGAAAATGACTCACAATTGGAACTCCTATTTTAGCTGTGACTCATACCAGTCATGTGACCTCACAAATGACTCATTGTGTCTCAGATGGCATGAGTCACTGGATTCTGATTGGACAAGGACAGTTTTAGGGATATAAAATAGATATCAGAATTGTTATGGCCCATGCCACCAATAAACCCACATTAATCCCCACAACTACCTGCACTGTTTCTGGGACCTTTCTGACCATTCAAAGCCTGAACAATCACTTTCCGAATTCCATTGTATCAACCCAAGGTTCCACAATCCCAAACCTCTGAAGATTCCAAAGCCAAGGTTCTGCTCCTTTGATAAACGATGCACAGGATCATCGCATACCTCACTCCCTTGTTCTTCATTCTATATTAGCCCCTTGTACTCTTTCCTCCCCTTGTCTTTACTCGGCAAAAGTTAGTACAAGGACTAGACACATGTATATAAGACACCAGTCAACTGGACTATTTGCCAGTACGAATATCGACTTAATTCTGCATTGTAGTTTCCGATTCAGTTCCAGTAAACTCTCCGACTTTCCGAAATTAGGGACAGACAATCGAGGAGGGTACAACACATAAGTTGAAGCCAAGTCCCTGTGACCTTGAACCACTTGAACTACCTAATACCGAGAACAGTCCTAGGCCCCCGGCACTTCCTGTCTTTCTGCCCCTTTCTATTTCCGTCCGTGAATCCGTGACCTCTAGTCCCTCCACCTCCGGAGTATGAACCCCCTCTTGAATACCATTTGGAACCTCCAGAAACCCTTCTGGAAGTATCTAGCTAAGCGCCCGACACACAGATTTAACAAGAATGCACCTGTCAAATCCATGATACCAAGCTCCGGTCCACTCAGCAATACCGACCGACCCTTACCAATTCAACCCACACACCAGTGACAAGTCGTTCCTCACTAGTACTTGGTCTCAGCTTGGTACATTTGGTACATCATCTGGTTCACTCCTCTCATCCCATCCCCTCTATCCTTTACTATTCTCCCCTTCCCCATCCCTTCCCTTACCCGTTTCCTTTCGGGCCATTTGTTATTCATTTTTATTCAGCCACTTTCTATTATTCTATTCTCATCCACTCTCTCATTATTTTATTCTCAGCCCTATCTCATTATTCTATTCTTGCTTACATTTCTTATTCTATTCTTGATCACTGTAGACAATACCTTCACATGATTCTTCATACCTTATTGTTCTCTATTCCTATGCCACCCTGTTCCACATCTTGATTCTTAACCTATATAAGTAGCGAATGTATGTAGATAGTTCCTCACTCTAAATATTGACTTGGTTTATGTTCTCTAGTCCTCCTCTTTCTGTCTGAAGTCCCTTACTCGAGCTGACACTCTCGGCACCCTCCTAGGTCCTTCTTCTGTCCAAATTAGTGGCATGCACAGAACAGCAGGGTGCAACACATGAGTATGTTAAAGTCTAGCCATCTTGATCGGTCTGTAGGACTTGGCCGACTCCCGTCCTGTTAAGGCTCGGTAAGGCCAAGGGTCAGGTCAAGTCCTGCAGACCATTTTGGGGTGGCTAGGCTTCAATGTGCTCATGCATTGTGCCCTGCTGTTCTGCGTATGCCACTTATTTGGACAGGAGCGATGCTTGTGAGGGTGCCGAGGGTGTCAGCTTTGAGTGAAGGACTTGAACAAGGGAAAAGTGGACGAGAAGGTCTGAGCCAAGTTGATATTCTGAGTGAGGAACTATCTACATACATCCGCTACTTATATGGGTTAAGAAGTAAGATGTGGAACAGGGTGGCATAGGGGATGGAGAACAATAAGGTATGAAAAAACCATGTGGACGTATTGTTCACTGTGATAAAGAACAGAATAAAGAATGTAGGCGAGAATAGCATAATAGAGTATGGCTGAGAATAAAATAATGAAGGAGTGGATGAGAATAGAACAATGGAGGATGGCCGAAAATAAAACAATAGGGCTGTGACTGAAATAATAAATGAATATCAAGTGTCCTGGGGGAGGACGGGTAAGGGAACAGACGTGAAATGAGAGAATAGTAAGGGGTGGAAGGGATAGGTGGGAGAGATGGTTTATACGATGTACCGGATGTTCCGAGCCAAGACTGCGTGGTAGTGAGGATAGCATGGGTAAAGGTCGGTCAGTCAGTCGGTAGCACCAAGTGAATTGGAGCTCGATATCGTGGACTTGATACATCCACACTATCAGCATTACCGAGACTTAACAGCACCCTGAATTCTGAGACAAGGTGTATGTGATTCTTTGACATGACTCATTCCCAGGAACTGTGATCCTATTAGCTTGTACTATAAATAGTTAGGAGATACTTTAGCTTACTAATCGTCCTGAAAATTAGCATAAAAGGAGGCCTTCCTGCCCCCCTTTGAAGCAATCAAAATCAATTATCTCCTTTCCACTTGTCTGTATGACATTGTGAGTACTCTTAGTCAGCTGTTGATAGTCCAGCTCCTAGGTTTACATAATAGTAGTAGTACTGTTGATAGTCCAATATTATTATTATCCTTCTCATATATTAATACTGTTGATTGTCCGGTATTAGTATTAGATTCAGCATAAATAGTTGATTGTCCTGCTTAGTAAAACTGATTCTACAGAGTGAGATTGTTCTGTTGATTGTCCAGTTCAATTGCATCTCTACCTCTGAGGGTTTCTAATCAGATTCTGATTAAAGACTCTTTGTCTCTTGAGATTACTTTACTGTAATTTCTATTTTGGCCTCACCCTCATTTTATAGTGCATTGACTGGGTTATCTGTTCAGTCCACTTACTTCCTCTTTCCTCTAAGCACAGTCCCTTTCATTGGAATATCTCTGGACCCCTAAGTGCCCTGAACCTACAGACTTTGATAGTCTCATTCATTGCTGCTAAAAACACATCACTTACTCATCATATTAGCTTGCTAGAGTTATTACACAGTTTGTGACCAAGGTACAAATATTAAATTATTTTCGGAGTTGTGCTGCAGCAGGGTTTGAAACTCTACTTTGTCTTGCTTCACTACATACAATGCTTGAATGAAGTGTTATATCTTTAACACCAAGGTCTTGTCCAGGTTCCAAACCAATAAGGAAAGAGAAGGATAAATTTACTTTCTTTCATGGCAACCTAAGATGCTGAAGTGTCCTCTAGATTGTTGATATACTAACCACCACACCATGTTGTGCTTCAAGTTCCTCAGCTAGTTCATCTAAATAAAGATCTGGCATGTGATCAACAAGGGTAAGAAAGAACTTGCAGAGTTTCTATTTTGATTTTCAGACAGAACAGCTACAATTTGACTAAGTATTTGCTGTAAGAATTAACAAACAGTACAAACAGACTCAGTGTTTGTACAACGATGTCAAATGACTGGTATTACCTGTATGAACAGACTAATGTACAGGTGAGTAAAAACAATGTAAAGAATAAAGAATATCTTTCTTACCTCAGTATTTGTACAACAATGTCAAACAACTGAGGAAGAGGGGGCAAAAAGTAGCTACTTTTATAGGCTATCAAGAACAATGAAGTATCAAAAAGAGATAACAAAAGGAATAGCCTTTGTGACTGTGCAAAGGCTACAGTATATGCAGTGAATAATAAGTATGGAAACAATACATGGGGTGACATGGTTTGTCACGCTGTGATATTGCCATTTCCAATACTCCCCCTCAAACTGTAGATAGCCCCAGCTCAACCAAAAAGTTGTTCACTTTTGCTGATGGCCATGCCTTGGTGAGAGTGTCCACTACCATATCCTCCATTGGACAGTAAGCCAAATGAATGGCCCCTTTTTTGACAATCTAGCAAATAAAATGATACTGTATGCCTATGTGTTTTGTTCAAGTGTAGTACTGATGGTCTTTGGCAAGTGTGATGGCTGACTGATTGTCAGAAAAGATGGTGGTAGGTAAGAGTTTTGTGTCAAAGAGTTATTCAATTAGGAAGTGAAGCCAGAGTGCCTCCTTTGTAGCATAGGTAGCAGCTATGTATTTGCTTTCTATTATAGGGAGTGATATTATTGACTGATATTTTGCACTCCAGGATACAGCTCCTCCATTGACAATGTAGGCATATCCTGAAACAGCATGCATATCCTCAGCCATGCTGCCATCTGCATCTGCATATCTAATTAGCTCAGTTTGAGCATCCCTATAAGTCAACCAGAGCTTTTTTGTACCCTTTAGATAACTGAAGACTCTCTTAACAGCATTCCAGTGTGTAAGGTCAAATTTTGTTGAGTATCAAGATAATAACTGAATTACAAAAGCTATGTCAGGCCATGTTCCCAATATAGCATACATTAAAGATCCAATGGCCTCATGATATGGTATGTCACACATTTGTGCCCATTCGTCTGTGGTCTTTGGTGTCTGACCCATAGAAAGCAACAGTCCTGGCTGAATAGGGGTTGATAATGGTTTCCACTCATCTAAATTGAAATAGCAGAGAATCAAGGCAATATAAGATTGCTGGGAGAAATGGATGGTATGCTGTTCTCAATTGCATCTTACTTCTATGCCTAACAACCAATGTAGCTTGCCGAGGTCAGTAATCTTGACATGTTCAGATATCTTAGCTTTGAAGTGACCAATAAGCCATGTGGAGGACACTGCAATGGTGTGGTCATCAACATGAACTAAAATGATTCTGGAACCTTGATCATTATATCAGAAAAGCACAGCTTGGTCAATATCACATTGCGAGAAAGCTAAGTGTTTTGTCATTATTTTAACAAGCTTCTGATACCAATGCCTTCCAGACTGTTTCAGTCCATACAGCATTTTTTGAAGATGACAAACTTTTCCAGTAGAGCCTGGTGCATGGTAACCAGGGGGCTGAGCCATGTAGATCGTCTCTTGATCAGTAAGCTCTCTATTTAAGTACATGCCTTTGATATCAATCTGATAAATTTCCATGTCTTTTGCAGCAGCCAATGCAATTACAGTTTGAAATGAGTCAAGGTTGGTGATGGGGGCAAATGTGTCAAAGTAGTCAACACCAGGGACCTGGGAGAAGGCTTGGGCTACAAGGCGGGCCTTGTATTGGACCACATTTTTTGTAGCATCCTTTTTGGCACAGAAGACCCATTTGGAGCCTACAATGTTGGCATTCTCCGGTGGTATGGTAAGCTCCCATATTCCAGCCTCTTTTAGTAGCACTAACTCTTCGAGAATGCCCTTTTCTCATAGTTCCCAATTGGGGCAGCATCTCACTTTAGCCAGAGATTGGGGCTCAATGACTTCAACTTTACTCATTTTAGCAACCAGTGTGTATTCATCAAACACTTCTGCTATCATCATCTAATTGGCTGATCTCTCTCCTTCTAGGTAGGGAACACCATGGGTCACCCATAGGTCAAATGTGGGTGACCCACACCCAACCCATGAGAAACCTGAACCTGTCAACCCATGGGTTTTTTTCCCATGGGTTGATGCATGTCAGGTGTAAGCTGCACCCATATGCATGTCATACACATGCGTGCATGTGTATACGGTGTGTATGGCACATATGGCACATATGGTACATATGGCATGTATGGTGCATACAGCATGTATGGTGTGTATGGCAGGTGTGGCACATGCATGTCATCTGTGTGCATGTTTGGCATGTGTGTGTCATCCATGTGCATGTGTGGGATGTGCATATTGTACACATGTGTGGTAAAGTGCATATGGCTCGTGCATGTCATATGCATGCATGTACGGTACATGCACATCAAGCACATTTGTGTCATCCATGTGTGCATCCGTCACATTCATGTCATCTGTTTATGCATGTGGTGTGTGCATGTTATATGCACATGCATGACACTACAGGTTAGGCAAGGTTGTGGGTGCTCTTGGCTTGACCTGCACCTGCACCCAAGGATATCTAACCTGGTGACCCATGCAGGTTGGCCCAACCTATGCCATTCCCTACTTCCAGGACTACCTCTTGATTTACTGTGGTAGGGATCTGAATTCCAGGGTCAATAATAGGATCAGATGGTTGGTAGGAGGAAGTACCATATCCTTTGAAGATGTCATGGACACATTGGCTTGGTTTTTGCACACATTTGGTGGGTATCTCATCTTCAGCTTCAGGTTCCAATGGATTGACTGTATCAGTATCAGTAGGTGGGTGTAGAGTGAGGTAGAGCAGGGGAAACAGTTTTTGTCTCAATAAGTTGCCAATCCTCCCTCTCGAGATGAGAAGCTGATGCATTTGTATTATCAAAGTGAACATTTTGTTCTACACTCACTGTCTGTTTGTCAGGCCAGTAGATGCAGAAGCCATTGCTTCTTTCATCTATCCCTAAGCAATGGCTCTCTGTAACACAGCCACCCAACTTATCACCTGTTTCAGTATACACCCACACTTTCTCACTGTTATGGCCCATGCCCCCAAATAAACCCACATTAATCCCCGCAACCACCCACACCGTTTCCGGGAGCTTTCCGACCGTTCCAAGCCTGAACAATTGCTTTCCGCGAATTCTGTTGTATCAACCTGAAGTTCCGCAACCCCGAACCCCTGATATTCTGAGACCTTAGGTTCCAATCTTTTGATAAACGACACGCAGGATCATCGCATACCTCACTCCCGTGTTCTTTGTTCTGTATTAGCCCCTTGTACTCTCTCCTCCCCTTGTCTTTATTTGGCAAAAGTTAGTACAAGGACTAGATACATGTATATAAGATACCAGTTGACTGGACTATTTGCCAGTATGAATATCGACTTAATTCTGCGTCATAGTTTCTGATTCAGTTCTGGTAAACTTTCCGACTTTCTAAAATTAGGGACAGATGATCAAGGACGGTGCAACACATAAGTTGAAGCCAAGTCCCTGCGACCTCGAACCACTTGAATGACTAGTCAAACTACCTAATACCGAGAACAGTCCTAGGCCCCCAGCGCTTCCCATCTTTCTGCCCCTTTCTGTTTCCGTCCATGAACCTGCGACCTCTAGTCCTTCTGCCTCCAGAGTATGAACCCCCTCTCAGAAACCATTCGGAACCTCCGGAAACCCTTCTGGAAGTATCTAGCTAAGTACCCGACATACAGATTTAACAGTATATTTGTAATCATACTCCTGATTGTCATGAGCATGAGACTCATCATGTGTTTGCAAGCCCTGCAGACAATCACCCAGGCATCTGCCCACCATACATCTATCCCCCAAGAACTGTCTGCCCCCAGACCCAGTTTCCAGATGCCTCAGACCCCAGCATACCCTCCGGAACCTTCATCCAACTCCAGATTCACGAGCGCAGACCTACACCTACACTCAAATGTGACCAATCCATTCCTCGTGAACTACCCCCTGGTGACTCAACAATTGTTGCCCTCAGAGATTCCATCCAGTTCAGGACTATCCTCAGCAGTGCCATCAACTTCAGGACCACCATCACCACCACCCCCTTTTGCATCTCCCCCCTATGTACCACTACCATTTGCACCTCCATTTGTTGCACCACCACCCATCGCACCACCACCCATCGCACCACCACCCATCACACCACCACCCGTCACACCACTGCCCATTGCACCACTGCCTGTTCACCACTTCCCGTTGCACCACCACTTGTTGCACTACCACCTGCCACACCTCCGCCTGCTGCACCACCCCCTGTCGTCCAGCCCCATGTGGCACCACCCACCGCAGCACCACCACCTCCTGCACATCCAGGAGGGGCCCCCACCTTAGGACCCAACATTGAACCTGACCTCACTCAGGCCCTCATTATGCTGGCAAGTAACTTGGCCAGCCCTAGAAGATCAGCCCCCTGCGCTGCCAAGGTCCAGGATCTGGATACCTTTGACGGATCCGATTCAAGGAAACTACAAGCCTTCCTAGTGCAGTGTAGTCTGAACTTCCGTGATCGCCCTGACACTTTCAATTCCAACTGCACCAAGGTAACTTATGTACTGTCGTACCTGACCGGTACCACCCTGGACTGGTTTGAACCAGCCCTTTCTGCCCCCGATGAGCCAGACTGGCTCTATGATTATGAAGAGTTCATTGGTGAACTCAAATCCAACTTTGGCCCCCACAACCAGGAAGGAGAGGCCAAAGCAGACCTCAAGAACCTCTGCATGTGCGATAACCAGCGCATCACAAAATATGTAGTTGAATTCAATCGACTAGCCACCCGTGTCCACTGGGGTGACGCCACACTTCATTGCCAGTTCTACAACGGACTCCCCAGCAGGATCAAGGATGAGATCTCCAGAGTAGAAAAACTCCACTCCCTGCTCCAACTCTGCCTCCTGTCCCAATCCATCAATGCCCACTACTGGGAGCAACGATCAGAAATCACCAGAGAGCCCCCTTCCACCCAGAACTTTGACCGCCCCTATGACAGAGGAAGGACCCCCATAACCATGTATTTGGCCCCTAATATGGGCAATAAGATGGCCAATCCAGGCCAACCCGCAACCCCATCCAGTGGCAGCAGGACTACCATGGACCTATCGTCCAAAATCGGAAAAGATGGAAAACTTACACCGCAAGAATGGGAATGCCACTTTGAACAAAACCTCTGCCTCTTCTGTGGCAGATCGGGCCACACAGCCAAGGAATGCCCAAGATCCACCACCATAGTCACCAAAGGGCATGCAGCCTCCATGATAGAGGAAATTGAAGAAGAGTCCGAAGCCTCAGACACTTCAGAAACCAAGGAATAAGAAGCAAGGCCTCCGACTCTGGCACCAGTTGTTCGCGTTGAATACCAACTGTGCCTATGGAGTAAAACAAACAATGCGTCCAACCTTTCAGGAAAAAATTTGAACACCCATGACCAATCATCGAAGAATTTCGACCCGTTTCCTCAGAAACAACTTTGACCCTCCAAACTCCGTCAGAATTCTAGTTTCCAGGACACCATACACTCACCCGCTATGATCAGTCGATTGACAGGGCATTGAGTACTACTCATTTAGATTTTCATCCCAACTGATTCTTGGTACCATGGAGCCTGCAGTTTTCACTCAGTGCTCAATCCAACCCTCCAAAAAACTCTGCTCAGGAAGAACCCTGACCATCGTGGAACCCATACCATCCCTTAGACAAAACGGTACCATGTGTAGATTCCCTCTTAGACTAGAACCTATTTGATAACATGTTAATACCTACCACTGAACTATTGACACGGTTCAAAAACCGAGACTCAAATTGCAGGACATTCTCCAAATCCTGATAATGCCGCTGCCATCCATGTGATGATCTGGCGACTGGCCACCATGACCACCATGACCACCATGACCACACTGACTACCACAACCACCACAGCCCCAACCACAGAAACCAGTTAGATGATGGGATGTCTACCCTAGAGAAGGGGGAAAGTAACCGGAGACAAACCCCCATTGGTTTAAAAATCCGAACTCTTTACCCCAAACCATCCCAATGCCATCTAGGACCACACATGAATTCATGACACCAAATTATACAGGGAAACAATCTAATCACTACCACCCTAATCCCAACCTGACCTAAAAAGCCTTCCCCCAAACCCTCCTATCTCCTCTGCATCCTGAACCCAATGCAACCCCCCTGCCTCCAGAACACCTGCTCTCTAACTGAATCACCTATCGGAGTTGCCCAACCCTCTGCCTGCCAAAAAAGTGAGCGACCAATCCATGTCATCCAAGAACATAGCATTGAGTCCCGGATCTTCTTCCAGGAATGCCAACAACGCATCCACCAGGATCCCGCTCAGCCTCACATCCTTGGAGAAATCTCCTGTAGTCATCATCAAATGGGATAGATAGCAGTCATATTGTGCAAGGAGATCCCAGAAGTAGCACAAGTCCTCCTGGACCTTATCCAAGTGAGCCAGGTAGGTGGAAAAACAATTGAGTACTTCCGATCCACCTGCCTCCACCACCGAACCACCAGAGGTCACGTCCTGCTCCAAATCCCAGCAAGGAACTGTTGGGTCATGATTTTATTCCCTTGCATTTGTGTTTTGCACTTGCATCTTTGTTTCTCTTTTGCACTTTTCACTTTTACATTTGCGTTCTCTGGCGCTTAAAATAAGCGCCCATAACGACGCACCATTGCACAGCTTTGGGTCTTGTCTTTAGCATCCATATTGACAAGCCCCAAAGGCCATTGTTGCTCTCTGTGTGTGACAGTTAAGAGTCTCTAGACCTTCCCTGTCAACAGGTTATGGGCCCCGCGTCTTAATCGTCCCACACTGCAACACACACTTGTCCAATCCTCCTAAATTTTCGCACACACCTTCATACAGGTGCCATCCACCTCCTGTCCAATTTTCAGCCTTATCCGTCAACATTTGCCTTCACAAATCCCTTA